>PVKM010008784.1:0-38308 GCA_004027735.1 Carollia perspicillata
GGCAGAGAGCGGCAGTAAACTTGGAGGGGTGCAGTTGGGCTGCATGACGTCAGTTCTTTTTTACTTTCTGTAGTAGTAAGAGCTAGCACACACTAAACACTGACGCAAAGCCGAGAGCTTTATAAACATTATCTAATTCTCGTGTCAGTCTTATGAGGTAGCTACTATTCCCATTTCAGGATGTAGAAATGGAGGCTTCAGTTGGTTAGGTCATTTTGCCACAAATCACATGATAACATTGCGGCAGATTTATATATGTTCCACCACAGATTTGGACTCAAAATGTGTGCTTTTAATACATTTACTATTTTGCCTTCTGTAATGGTGTAATATAGTAATATTAATTAACAAATAAATATTGAATGTGTGCCATGTGCCAGGCACCTTCCTAAATGCTGAGGCTACAGAAGAAAATAAGACAGCCTTGAACCCCGGTGTTACTGGGGGAGAGAGATAATAAATAAACACACAAATAGATAAGCTCCCAGAACACCCGACTGCAGTATGAGCTGTGCGTGGACGGAGGTACGACGCGGAGGTAGGGTAACTGGACAACAGTTTAGGAGGAAGGAAAACCTCTCTGAGGAGGTGACGCAGGAGCTGAAGTCCGAATTACGGGACAGCGTACAGGTTAAGGGCAGGGACTCTGGAGTCATTTACCAGCTGTGTGACCTTGGACACATTATCACGGTAAAAATATGATACGAAAGTTACCAACGTCACTACTTTTAAGCTTACCGTGTAGCGATGTTAATTATATTCACATTGTCGCTACCCGCAATGCGTGTTTCTGAGGAATCTGCAGGATGGGAAGACCTCTCTCTCCGAAGCACTGCGAGAACCTGGTCTGAGGCAAGGCTACCCTGATCGCTCAGGCCAAGGTCAGGGCCTCCACTCCTGGGGACCCAGGTGTCAGAGTTCATGAGACATTTCCCCAGGTGGCACCCGAGTGAAGTCAAGTGATGCCAGACATGCCACTGTCATCCCAACGTCCAGCAGAGCGTGGCTGCTTAACTGATGCTCAATAGTTTGGGAACGAACAGATGAAGGAAGGAGCGCAGCCAGTTGTGTTGCTAAGCAACTCTGACCATCTCGTGTAGGCCCAGGTCACGTGGTGTTGGACCTGGACTGAATGGCGCTTTTTGTGTCGGTACAAAGTGGCCACTGTGCATCTCCAGGGGCTCGGCAACGCCAGAGATGGATCGGGAGGCTGCTTCCTGGGGCTATTTTCAGCAAAGAAAGAAAAGGAAAAAGAGATGTATTGTTTTTCCTCCCTCTAGGCCTCCCACTGTGAAGGCAAGGACATCCTGGCCCGCCAATGCCTACGCTGGTCCCAGGGCGGACGGAGGGGCAGCGACCTGCTTCCTTCGGGGCCAGGCAGGCCAGTCTGGGTCAGTGACGAGAGGACGGGGGTGATGAGGACACCGTGCACAGTGCGCCCCTCTTCCAGTCTTAGGTCTATTTCTAGTCTAATTCCTGGATGTGGGTAGCTGGTTGAAATATTGTCTTGTTTAATAACTAAGGAATTTTGTATTGGTAGCTAGCACTGCTGTTCAAATCGATGTTGGATTAGTAGCCTTCCCAAACCTGCCATAGCTAGGGTAGCATCGGTTCTATAGGAGTCAGAGCTAAAGGAAAAGAAGTTTATCACCAAGATAATTTCATAAAAGCTCTCAGCTCTTTCATTTGTCTAGAGAATTCCTCAGTTTTAATGAATCGGACCCCCAGGCACAACAGGAAAAGTGAGAAAACAACTCTTTCTTTCTTCTTCCCTCCCTCCCTCCCTTCCTTCTTTTCTTCTTCTTCTTCTCTCTCTCTCTGTCTCAAGATCTTATTTATTTTTAGAGAGAGGGGAAGTGAGGGAGAGAAACATCAATGTGCAAAAGATACATGATCGGTTGCCTTTCACGCGCCCCCTACTGGGGACCTGGCCCACAACTCAGGCATGTGTCCTGACTGGGAATTGAACAAGCGACCCTTTGGTTCACAGGTCGGCACTCAATCTACTGAGCCACACCAGCCAGGGTGAGAAGACCGCCTTTCAGAGCTTCAGCAATTCTGAAGTTCCTGAACAAATGGCTGTATTTATTGAGCAGCACCCGCATGTGGAGGATTGGACTCCGCACCGTGGGGAGGACTCGAAGCATCACATTGTCCTTACGGCTTCTTATCTGTCTGCAAAGGTAGGGAATGCGAATTCAATAACCACAACAGACAACCACACAGCAGCAGAAGAGACTTCAGGCTGGTCCATGCCCAGTGAGTTGTGTACAGTGGGGTGTGAAGGGCACTGTGGGGCGGAGGTCTCACAGTGCCTGCTGGGCTTCAGAGCCACTGGGACTAAGTTGGGGTTTGAAATAACGACAACAGCTACTACTGTGTGAACACTTACTTGAACACTTACTGCGTTGGGCATTGTGCTGGGTGCCTATGTAAATTTTCTTTTCTTTTTATTTTACTACCGCTTCACTGGAAAAACACTGAAGCCCACCCACTCTCACACCTGAATAAATGGAATGATATACCTAGTCCATGGGTTGGAAGAGTACATTTATAAAAATTCAGTTTTTTTCAAATTGACCTGCAGGTTTCATGCAATTCTAACCAACATCATGCAAGACTTTGTTAGCACGTATTTTCCGCATCACTCCTCACAACAACCACACACTTGTTAAGTAGCTGACCGGATAAGAGGTCCAGGATAGGCAGCCTGGGCTGGCGCAGGTGTCCGAGGGATCACCCAGTCCCGGTTCCTGCTGGGTCCCTGTTGCTCCGACCCCAGGTGCTTTCTACCTTCCCGCTGCACAACGGCTGACCCGCTGCAGAGGTTGCCCCGCCATCGCAGCAGAAAGTTAGAACCACGGTGCTGATAAATGGGAAGAGAAACTTCCCTAGGGTTGCAGCCATGTGCTGACTCCCACACCATTCTGTTGGCGAGAACTGGGTCACAGAGACATCCCAGCTGCCAGACTGGCTGAGAAGTGGAGGCTGTTTGTTTTTGTTTATTTATTTATTTTTTTTATTTTTTAACTCAAGCACAGAGCTGTCTAAAAGCTTGGGAGCTGTGGTTGAAGGGCGTGGGAGGAAAAGGACGCTGGGTGGCCATCGGCAGGGCCAACAGCAGTCCTGCTGCTATCCGCTCATTTTCCACACGGAGAGCCTACACATGGAGAGTTAAGGAACTTGACCGAAGTCACACATAGTTGATAAGCAGAGATGCTGGACACAGACACAGGCAATCTGACTCCAGAGCCTGACCTTCTAACCCTGTGCTTAGATTTGAACTGGAGAGTAGAGGGAAAAGCGCTCTGAGACAGGGGTTGGCGGGGGTAGGACCATGTGCAAGTGAGGTGCGAAGGCGGGAAGAGGCAGCCACACCGCGGAGCGGTGGAAAGTCAGGTGGGGAAGGTCACTTGGGTTCATTCCATCTGCCTGGTTTTGCCTTCAGGGTCATGAGCCTTGTCCATCCTGAGGTTGAAGCAATGATGATGTAACCAGGCTCACGTTGTCAGGAAGTGACAGCTTTGTCCTGAAGGCCAGAGCTGAGTCAGCTAACACTATGGATGGGGTTAGTACACTGGGAGACACCAAATGTGAGCAGAGCCAGAAACCCACAGCTTGTGGCAAGTTCAAGGTTGACGATGGAGCGGCCAGGTTTCGGCCCAGGCCTGTTCTGAGATTCAGATGCTTCTCACGGCAGTCTCAAAGACACCGGAGCTGGAGGCCAGGGTCCGGGTCTGAGGGTTGGGGTCAGGAGTTGAAGAACGGAGACCTGCGTATTACATCCCTAGGGCCTGATTGGTTTCATAGCGGCCATTTTCCCTCCAGCACATTCGGAACATTATTGGCCCATTACTTAGCACCGGCTTCCAGCCTCTACAGTCAGACTTAACGCTGAAGAGGGTGTGATGACCCCGGGTGAACAGAGCGCGGGATCCCAAGAGCAGGGGCTATTACTAAGGAAAGCAAGGGCGACTTGAACATGAGCACTGTGATGCCTGGACAACTGATCTGATAACTGAGACAGGGGAGTGACCACCAGGTGGGCAGTGTGGGCAGCGTGGACGCACTGGACAGAGGGATGACGCGTGTCCTGGGCTGCACGTGTGGGACCTAAGATTTCATCAGCTACTCAGACAGCGTGCAATTGAACACTTATGAATTGTTTATTTCTGGAAGTTTCCATTTAATATTCTTGAACCATGGTTGACCGAGGGTGACAGAAACTGTGCAAAGCGAAACTTTAGATAAAGGGGACGATGTAATGTTTGTAATAACTTTAGACAGGTGAAGCCATTAACAGTACAAGAGCCAAACAGCAGGAACTGGAGTTTCATGGAAGGGGCAGTACAAATGGCCAGTGCTATGGGCTGAGGTGCGTCCCTTCAATTCTGTATGTCGCAGCCCTAACCCCTCGTACCCCAGAATGTGACAGTTTGGAGACAGGGCCTTTGAACAGGTCATATGCATGGGCCTTCACTCAACACGACTGGTGTCCTCATAAGAAGAGATTAGGACACGGCACCCACAGAATGAAATAAAGCACACTTCTTATAAAGAATGAGGTAACTCTACACATTGACATAGGAAAACATCTATAGCATGGGAAACATACATTATTAAATCAAAAATAGTTGTGAAACAGCGTGTGGAAAGTGACTACCTTTATTTATCCCCAGTATATTCTTCCCACCAGTTTGAGACACAAGTTAGGACCCTAGCTCCTCTTTTGAAAAGTTAAATTTGTTTTCAATGACCACTCTATAAAGCTACCTGATCTGACATTTTACACTCAATCATTTCTTCCACCTGAAAACTCATAACATTTACCTTAGGATTCCGTCAGAAAACACTTAAGTTTTGGGAAACCATCGACACAAGTCGTAGAAGACTTTTGGGGGTGCCTGCACACGGAAAATGAAGTGGTAGATTAAGATCACCAGACAGTTAACATGCCTTGTCCTGAAATACCTGTTTCACTGGGACGAGAGGACTAGCTCCGGAGAAAAAGTTTCAACTACATAAACTCACCCCCCCGTAGCACGCCAGGCACACACGGAGAGCTCTCCGAGCTTTAAGGAAAACAGGCACAAGTGTTTGTTGCCGCTGGTCTCCGGCATCACTTGCTTCGAGAAGGAAGCCATCAGACAGGCCTGTTCTCCACGTCCCGGACGTGGGAGGCAATGGGTGTTCACTTGAGCTTCATCAGCAAATACAGCAGCTCTGACCGTGTCTGAGATAAAGCTAATGTCAAGCACGCGATTTACTTTATTAGGTTTGGATCACTCTTTGGCCTATAAGAAATTTCAGAGGTATTTCAGTGGAATGACATAACTCCAGAATTTGGACTTCTCATTTCGTAAGTCTCGTGAAAAAAACCATTCATTTACACATTCTTGCAAATATGTATTAGGAATCGATCATTTGTGTGAAGCTGCCCAGTGAATCTCCATTGTCGTGACTCAGAACCCCCAAAGGTCTTCAGAGTGGCTGTAACACACAGGGGGCAAGCACAGGCCCGAGGGCCGAAGCCGGCCCTCCACCTTGCTTTATCCGGCCGGGCACCTTGTTTCTACCCGGTGGCAGCGCCGAGCTCTGTGCCCCTGGTTAAGGAGTAGTTACATTTATACAGTCCTAAAACTACATCCAGCCCTTCACAGGCCACCGCGAGGCTGATATGGGCCCCGGTGAAAATGAGTTTGACACCCCTGCCCAGGGACACCTGTCTCTGGTCCTTTCTCACTCTGCCTGTCCAGTATGTAAGGGCCCGTTACTGTGGACAGGCCTGCCCGGGTATCCAACCAGGCACGGCTTCCAGGTCATTTTTTTTTTTTATCCCAAACGCCCTCATTTCTCTCAGTTCCTTTCTTTCCAGTTCCACACCTGGTTTTCTGGGCCCCACCCAACAAACTGGCTCCCCTTAGTTTGTTGACTTATTTGAACTTTTACCAACTTCAGCGTCTGACTCAGATTTTAGCTTTACAGGGTCCTTTGACGTCAGTGTCTCCCAGAACTTTGACCCAGAGACAATCCGCCCCACCCTGCCTGTAGGAAGGAGCCCCGGACTGCCTGCCAGGCTAGCCAACTCACGAGTATAGTACGTGAAAAATATAACAGGCAAGGGTCATTCATTAGACAACGCAGGACTAGGCACAAGAATGAAATCAATGCGTGTCACTCCAGATGCTGGGAAAACTAGAAGAGACACTTGGGGAGAAATTCCGTAAAGTCCACTGCAAACACCAGTCGTAACAATGGCAGAAAGTCTGCCAGAAATACTCTTTCTAGGAAAACAGTTTTCTAAAAGTCATTAAGTCCACGTAAGGGGTCCTTGGTCCAAGCCGCACATTTAATTTAGTCCGAGTGCTGGTTAACTACGACATAATTTGCTTTTTCCTCCACGAAGACGGGGGACCCGGCTTACCTGCAGTGCAGGGCAGATGGCAGGAGTGAGGACGCCGCTCTCCCGCATTCTGTGCCGGGCGTGGCTGCACGAGACTAAACCCGCCCCCTTAGCCGCCCTCCGTGCGCACAGCTGGGCGCGTTTGAGTCCGGATGCAGCTACAAAGTGTCAGGTGGACTCGGCTCCAATACATGCGAAGGGGCTTCTTCGAGGCTAAATGACGAATCAGAAACTCTGGTACTGATATTTTTCTTTTTTTATCGTATTTTTTCCAGTACCATTTAGTCGCCTCATACCCCTCTTCCCCCCACAATCACCACCCCCATGGGTCCTTTGCCCATGGGTCCTTTTTCCTTTTTGCTCAATCCCTCCACCCACTACCCTCCCCCTCCTGGAACTGTCAGCCTGCTCTCCATCTATGAGTCTCTCTCTATGCTGCTTGTTACTTCAGTCTGTTCATTAGATTCCACATATGAGTGAAATCATATGGTGCTTGTCTTTCTCCGACTGGTTTATTTCACTTAGCATAATGTTCTCCAGGTCAATTCATGCTGTTGCAAAGGGTAAAATTTTCTTCTTTTTCTTATGGCTGAGTAGTACTCCATTATGTAAACGTCCCATAGTTGTTTTATTCACTTGGTACTGATATTTTTAAAGATAAGTTAAAAATAAGTTAGCAGAACATCAATTCTTAAGAATATACAGTTCTTAAAATATCATACTATTAACAATTCAATGTTAATTAAAATACTTAAACATTACTTGAAGTATTTAATGCTTTAGTTTTTCAAATGAACATTTAAAAAACCATTAATATTAATGTCATTGTTTAAAAAAAAATTAACCCCTGCCCTGGCTGGTGTAGCTCAGTGGATTGAGCACTGAGAACCAAACAACCACGGTTCGATTCCCAGTCAGGGCACATGCCTGGGTTGCAGGCCAGTTCCCAGCAGGGGATGCACGAGAGGCAGCCATACATTGACATTTCTCTCCCTCTCTCCTTCCCTTCCCCTCTAAAGAGAAATAAATAAAATAAAAAAAACTAACCCCTGTTTTAAAAAACTGTCAAAATTCTTCAACCAATTAGCAAATGATTAAAGTACTTGGAGGTGCACCAGGTTTCGCTACAGGGCAGAGCACCAACAGTGTCCTCTCCAAATGTGGGGGTTTCAGTAATTCAGGGGACTAATGTCCTTTGGGGGTCAGTTGATGTCCCTGCTTCTTGAATGTTGATGTCAACACTGTGTCCCACGAGGAGCTTGGGGCGCTAGCTTTTGACATATTTCCTTTGAAAAAAATTAGTAACATCCTATTTTGAGCAAACATTCTTCTGATGTTTGTTCCTCCAGAGTGTGCTCAGTCCCACGTGACATTTGGCCTGGTACGTTGCTCCCCCCTTAACTGGGCTTATGTTTGATCTACCAAACAGTTCTCAGATCTGCAAGCTGGTGAGCCTGGAGAAAAGCTCCCTTCAAAGCATATTTCAGTTTCTTGTGAATCTCAAAGGATTCCACAAGCCCTTATCTAATTCAAGCTGCTGTTCCCAAGCCTTCCTCTGGCCATTGTTCTCACTTATCTTGTTCACTTGGAAAAGGTCTTGTTTTCCGTAGGCACCTCTTGCATATCTTTCAACACGGATGCCCCCAAATATTACATTTGGTACAATGCTGAGGATGAAGCCTAGAGCACCTTCTTGTACATGTGCAAGGGAGGGAGGAATAACTCAGGTCCAAAGGCAGGTCCAAGGGAGCGGGAAAGTCTTCATCTCCCTTTGCCTGTGAAACACCACCTAGCAATCAAGCCAAGGGCTCAGTATTTCACACGGGCCCCTCATGGAGCGGAGATGCTCTCACCTTCTAATATTTGAGATGTTGTTGTTAGAAGTGCCCATGGACCGATGCCACGCCGTGCCCTGCTCCAGCCAATAACTGGTTTATCAAATCACAGTTCATAGCCCTTCTTCCTTTTAAGATCACCGTGGACTCAGAGTTATAGGGGCCTATTCTCCGAGGAAACCACCTTAGACCCTTAAAAAGTTATGCACGCTTATTAAAACATGGATTCAATACAGGCATACACATCCTGGGGACCAATGACAAGGATGTGGAAGAATGAAACAGTGTGGAGAAAGAGATGCTTGGCTCCAGGGCTGGAAGCTGTAAAAGATGAGGTCATTCAGATAACGTCCAGCTTCAACAGTCAGGTTGGATTGTGTGGCGGTGGCTGCCGCTACCTGTTGGGACTTCAATCATTCACAAAAATGGCAAGAGGACAGCTCTCTAGACAGTGCTGCGGTCAGACTTGCAGGAACTCTGAATCTAGAGGGCAAAGCTAGGGTAAAGAGCCTGTGGAATTGTTGGAGGGTGCGCGAACCTCCCCTGCTGGCCCCGTCTTCAGGCTGGATAGAGTACTCCCGCGGTCACTTCCAAGGTTCCAAGGATCTTGGAGATGACACCCCCTTCCTGCTTTGCAGTGCGGGTTTCTGTTTCCTTGCTTGGTCTACCCCATTAGATTTCGAGATCCTTGAAAACAAGGGGATTTAGCATTATGCCTGGCATTAACACCTACTAAATGTGTCTTTGGTTTTCTTTGGTGTAATGTAATTTGATTTAACACCCAGTAAAGGTTGTTTGAGAAGCGTGCTGTCTTAGACATGCTGGCCGCTCCCTGGCTGCCCGGCCCAGGAGAGGCTGTTAAGAATGGATTCCCTTCAAACACCACAAGCTCCAGTCTTCTCCTCCTGCCACCTGGGGGTCTTAGACACACCCACGCTCCTGGCTGCGCTGGGAGAGGACCCCTCTGGGGAGGAGGCAGAGGCTAAGCTGTAAAGGGAGGCGTGATGGTGAAATGCCTCCTTTCCTGCTGCAGACAGACGTAATGTGACTATTTCGATTTGTCGAGGAAATGAACCACAGGGGGCAAAATGTGCTTTCTACAAAAATTCTGCACAAGATTCTTTTGAAAAGCAAGTATGTATATAGGTGCATTTTTTTCTGGGGAGAAATGAAGCATTTAACTGGGTTCTCCACGGGATTTGGGACCCACGGAGTCCTGCTTAGTGTGAGTAAAGCAGCTGCCTTCCAAATGTCAAGCTGCCACTTCGGTGGTGAGTTTCTTTACAGGGACGATGACATCTGAGCCCCTTTTGCACTTCCTGCCCCTTGTGCAGCCCTTCCCAACGCGCCGCCATCCCCAGAGGTCTGCTGGCGAAGACGAAGGCGGCAGGGCTGACTTGAACGGCCTCGCCACCCAGGGACGTCCCCATTTGTCACTGCTCTTGCCTTCCCCCCTGCAGGCTGCTCGTTTGCAGGCTGGGGGAAAGAATTCGCCCCTTTCTGAAAGAGGGGGATTTCCCATTGTATCTGCATGTTCCGAAAGGTCCATCCCCTTGTCCATGTCCAGCTACTGTCACTACTACCTTTTATTTGTAAAGAAGTTATATTTGTATAGATGTTACATTAGATAGAAAAGAATTCTGGGGGACACCCAGGCCTTCAAAAGAATAGGACTTTTGTGAAAATGCGATGAGGCTTGGTTTCCCTCAGGTAGGAGGCCTCGTTGCTTGTTCTTTTCCTTAAAGGAAAGAGAAAAGAGCAAGGGCTTTAAACACAGCCGAACAGTTGGAGCTGGTGGAGAACAGCAGGAGGCTGCCAGGGTTTGACTCAGCGGGTGTTTTTTCTAACAAAGGGCCCGCCCGTACATACAGCTGGGGTGAGGCTTGGGCGCTACAAAGCAAAAGGGGAAAAAAAAGTTCTTCTTCTTCTTCTTCTTCTTTTTTTTTTTTAAAGCAGCAGCTTAATGTGCTGGCTCAGCAAATGTTTTTCCCTGTTATAGTTTGGAAAAACACATGCCTTGGATGCCCTTTCCCCTTAGCCCTTCCTCCCGCCCCCGACTGTACCATTCAAGCCAACGTACTGGGGTGACTAAAAAAGACAAGCAGCGGATCAGTAATTACCAAAAACTACCTCCCCCACCCCCCAGCACTGCCCCGAGCAGTCCCTGCTCCTTTCTTTCGAGTGGGTTGTCCCAGTCAGTTCAGGGGTTTGCCTGGTCACAGGGTCACAGCCGCGGGAGCACTGGACTCCGGCCTGCAGCTGCGGGGAGGTAAACAACAGGACTATAAATACCGGAGGCCCGGCCCCGTTTGCGGAGCCCAGTTGCTGAGCAAGGAGAGGAAGGCGCCCAGTCCGAAGGGGCCCTCACAGCGTGAGTAGGAACTTCATGTTTCCCCCTTCTTGATTCTCTTTGAGTTTGGTAAATGATTTTGAGTCTGTTAAAGAGTTTCCTTCCTTTGAGAATGGATTTTAAAAGAAGTAGGCAAGGGAAATAAAACTGATGGCGAAGAAAGAGAGCACATGTCCTGTAAGGTTGGGTGTGGTGGGTGCAGTTGTGCAGAGAGCAGATTTCTGCCCTGCCTTCCGCACAGCTGAGCTGGAAGCTGGGAGCAGGGGAGGCTGGAGAAATTGAACACTTTGACTCTGCAAAAAGGTGTGATGTTACACGGCAGGAACGAGCGGTCAAGCCTACCTACCGACTTCCTGTTGAGACGCAGAGAGAACTCAAGGGCAAAGACAGCCCGTGGATTTGAAGAGCAGAGATGAAACATGGCCATCTACAGTGATGCAGAAATGTCCGGGGATCTCGTGAGAGGTGTCAGAAAAAAATAAAAAGGGAGAGCAGGTTCGGTCCACCGTGCAGAAATGGTCACCCCTGAAACAGTTACAGCCCTTGTCAAAACCGGGTGTGCTGGGGTTAAGTGCAGAGGTTTGCAGTTTAGGGGGCGAGGGGGCGCTTTTAGGTGGATGAGGAAGGACCCTCGAAGTTCAAGGGAAGAGGCTGGAGAAAGGTTCTGTGCAGCCTGCTTTTAAGCAGGGAATTTTAAACAATGTCGGTCTGGATGTGGCCATCAAATCTGGGTTTTGTGATTGAGAAGTGGTGAGCTTAGTGAAATTTGCACTTTCTGAGTGTCATTGGATCTGCTGTTTGTCCCCACTACTTTAATGTAGCTGTCTGACAGCTGTCATTATACTTAAAAGTCCATTATGGGAAAATAAAATGACCTTAAATAAACACAGTTAACGGCGGGCCGGTTACAACAACGGGGAAAACCTGCAAGTGCAAACGCTGATTCACTGCCCTCTGCTATGGTCTCAGTGGTTTTTCCATCGAAGAAAGAAATGAGGGAAAGGAGTGAAATAGCCTTCCCGCTATTTAGCCATTTGGAACATTACGCTGTATGGCAAACTGAGAGTACCAAGTGCTGAATTTATGCTGACAGTTCTACAATGACTGAACTTACATAGAAATCAGGGCTAACTATAGCCACTTCAGTAAGAGATGATTCAGTAATAAGACAGACTGAATGATTGTACTGTTTCTCTGCTGTGCTAGGGCGTAGACAGGCAAACAAACAAAGCCTCGGATCTCTATAGTTATTACAGGTGACCCATCTGAATAAAACCTACTGATATGGCCCTGGCTGGTGTGGCTCAGTGGACTGAGCACCAGACTGCCAACCAAAAGGGTCGCCAGCTCGGGTTCCAGTCAGGGCACATACCTGGGTTGTGGGCCAGGTCCGCAATAGGGGGTGTGTGAGGGGCAACCACACATTGATGTTTCCCTCCCTCTCTTTCTCTCTCCCTTCCCTTCTCTCTAAAAATAAATACAGTATGGTGGCAAAGAGGTCATGTTTTGGAGTTAGCAGAGCTGTTTTGAATCCAGCCTCCACTTCGACTTACTACTCGTGTGGACTTGGGCAAGATGCCTGAACTCTCTCTTAGCTATAGTGCCCTCAACTGCAAAGGAGGATAATGCTCACGTAGTTGTTAGAATTAACTGACATGATAGGAAAAACTGCTTAGCACCATCTGCATATGGTTTTATAAATGCTGAATAAGTGGTAGCTATAATAAGGATAATTATTATCATCAATACAAATACTAAAGAAATTCCCGGGGAGGGGGAATGCTGGAGGGAGGGGGGTGCAGGGTGGAGCGGGGATAAAAGGGAGAAAAAAAATGGGAAACTGTATTAGCATAATCAATACAACATACTTAAAAATAAAAAATAAAAAAACTGCAAAAAACTTGCCTAGATTTCACCTAGATCTTCTCCTTTTTTTAAATACTAGGATTTAAAAAATATTATAATAGTTGGGATGGCCTTAATAAATTATTTAATTTCTCCTTTCTTAACCAGCGCCCTTCCCTTCAGTCAGGCTCTGAGCATGATATATGAGTAGGAGTTTTGTGGTGGTGAATATCGGGGCAGATCACCAGATTTTATAAAGCCCCGTCTATCTCCAGCCGTACGTTAGAGCCCAAATCAGTCTGGTGTCAGCCTGCTATCCTCTTAATTCTGGGCTCACTTTTGGAAACTTATCATTAGCTTCCTGTCACCCCAACCCTCAGATAAAAGGTGGTTTTATTTTTTTGTCCCACATCAGTGCCTGAAAAGATGCCAACTTCCTAGCTCTGGAATTTTGTCCTGATACCTTTCTTTAGAGGCTTACATGGAAATGAGCCTGATTAGTCCCCCATGTGGATTTTCCTTTCTCTGCTCATCTCGGCTGAACGTGTTCCTTTTTTGGTCACCTGTCAACAGGTGCCTGTTTTATTTGCAGCTGTCTGTTGAGACAGCTAGCCCCAGTTTGGGGAGTATTTCTGGTCAGGTTTAACTTTCCTACTCAGAGGAGGCTTTTGTTCCCCACCCCCCAGGAATATGCCACCTAGTCACGGGAGCTTCCAGAAAGCACTGGTCGCCAGTAGAATGATTGTGAATTTCACTGAAGCTTAATACAGGGGGTTGTGGGTATGTAGTGTTTCTCCTTGGTAAGGTTTTTTGCGTTGGTCCATATTTACCCTGGATGTGGTACTGATATTTTGGCAAGGAGTTTTGTAGCTGAATAGACTCAGATCCTTTACTTGGGCGTAGCACTAGGCTTTAAAAAACAAGACCAACCAACCATAGGGCGCTATGCCCAAGAGATTTCTAAGTACGGGAGGTTTGAACCTGAAGAGCTGAGGGCTCACGCGGGCCACCTTCGGGTCTGTGGACGGCCCTACTGCCGCCACCTCTTTTCCTGGGTTTTCTTTCCACCCTGACTCTTTTCATTTCTGTGCAGAGTCCCCGACTTCCCCTCCCCTTGCCTAGATTGGTAAAGGATGGAAAGAAGCAATCAGGACTTGGCGTATCTCAAAAATCAAATCGTGTTTGCAGCATGCCACTTAGTTGTAGCGGCCACGGTGTCCAACTTTTCTAAATGTGTACGGTCTCCTAGAGGAGTACTCGCCTTCTGTGCAGGCGGATCTGCAGCGCACTTACCGGTGTCTCGCTGAGCTGCACTCTTAAGAGCTGCTCTGACAACTGCCTTGCCTCTGGCCTCCCTGTCCACTTTTAAAGGAATATGTGGTGCGTGGAGGGCCAACGTCATGGGCCCAACAACATGGAGACAGGGTCCATGGCTAGGTGTTTACAGGGAGGAGAATTACACCTGCTGGGTGTATAGACGTTCCTAGGTGTGACTGTGACACCATCGATGAAGGTGACAGAAAGTTTCCTCTTTTGCAGGACAACCCCAGCCATGTGGCGCGGCCTCGGGTTTGCCCTGGCTCTCTGCCTCCTGCCCTGGGCGGGAGCGGGGAGCCAGGGCCAGAGCTCCTTCTGTAAGGAGCCTCCAGCCTGGAGCATCGGGGATCAGGACCCGATGCTCAACTCCCACGGCTCGGTCGCCGTGGTTGCCCTTCTCCAAGCCAGTTGATCCTTCTGCATTACGCAGGCGTCCAGGTAAGACAGCCAGCCTTTCTGTGGTCTAGGATTCCTTCAGGCAGATGCTATTAAGTACATATGTGCATCGAATTTAAAACAGATAGAAAAGGTGTATTTAGGGAATCACAGTTTGGGAAAAACTATACATCTTTGGATAGAACATCTTAGAAGAAAAAAGAGTAGGAAGATGTACACCAAAATGTTTACAGTGGTTTTCCTGGGACTATGAAATTTTCTTCTTCTTTTTATGGACCTGTGTTTCATAATGTCCTGCTAAATATGTATTACTTGTGTAGTAACAATGTTCTAAAATGTACCCCTGCGAGTGCATTAGCTGTTTCAGTCTAGCACACGGAGATGTGTGCGGTGCCAGGGTGGAGGGAACACCAGACTAGCCACAGAGGTCTTGGGTCATTTAACAAATATTGTTTTTATATTTAATTTATATAAATTTGTTGAATACATATAGCTAATACGTGAAGACATATCTGTTGGGTTATTTGCCAGATATTTACTGGGTAGAATTCTCTGTCCCTGGGAGATGGATTTAAACATCTACACGTCATACGATCAGTTAGAGAACTAAGTGAGCTAATGATAAGGTTTTCACAGAGCACAAGGGCTCAACAAATAGTGAAGCAACAAAAGTTTTGGTCCTGTACAAAAACAGAAAGATAAGGGGTGTGAGTGTGTAAAAGCAGAGAGGTTCCTGTAGAAAACAAAGAGGAGAAAGAGAGAAGCATTAATAAAATTAAATAAGATTATTCTTTTTTTTTTTGTATTTTTCCCAAATATTTTAGTCTGGATGACCTGCGAGTAAAGCTGGAGAAAGAAGGCTTTGCTAACATCTCCTACGTTGTTGTTAATCATCAAGGACTCTCTTCTCGATCAAAATATATGTATCTTAAAAAGAAGGTTTCTGAGCATATTCCTGTTTATCAACAAGAAGAAAACCAAACAGATGTCTGGACTCTCTTAAATGGAAGCAAAGATGACTTCCTCATATATGACAGGTGTGTACACACGTGCCCCATCAGAAACTAAGATACACCTTCTTTGTGTTTAATTTAATAGCAAGTGATTTAAGATAAGACACCTGCTTTGATTTTATTACCAAATAGTTTCAAAGTGAACTCATTAAAAGGTTTGGTGTTAGTATTTTTGAAATGACTTTCTTTCACATTAAAGAATTTGCCATTCCAGTAGGAAATAAAGAAAATTGACCACACTTTCCCCCGTAAACTGGTGTTCTGGTTAAACAAAAATAAGTATCCACTTACATATCATACACAATTCTAAGAATTTGCTGGTGAATAACCAACCACATTTTGCAGGCCACTTGCTTACTTCTAATTTAGTGAATAATTTTAAGGTTATATACCTGAATTCCTGAACTATGAAGTGTTGTTAATTCTTTAGGTATAACCAGTACAATGGCTATTTTGATTCCATGAAAAATAGAATATTTGTATTTGGGGAACCTCAATGCATCGGTTATTTGATATTATCAACATTCCTCATGGGTGCTCTGTTTTCCTTTAGCTCTTTAGACTCGACCTAGGCGTAAGCCTTCCGTGCTCTTACTGTGAATATTTTTAGTATCAGAGTCATTTTTTAGGATCACGAAGTTCTCATTTAACCAGCTGCAAAGTGTAACCCTTTGAGATCACATAGAACCATATATACGGGGTAACATATGGGCAAGGTGTTTTTCTGAGAGTGCTGGTATTATTTCTTTCATTGTGTTGCATCGGATATATTTTTACGGAAACGGGCTACTGGCCAAGACTCTAGGATTTTTCGGTGGAGCTGTGATCCCTTGCCGTGTGGACTTCCTGCTGCCGTAGCAGTTAGGAGAAGCTCCTGAGATTTGCAGAGCTTAGTTTACAGTGCCGGTGGTGGGAGCACCGGTCGAATTTTTAAGTCACTCACAAAATTGTATTTGACCAAGTCACAATGATAGTACTGTACGGAGTTTTGATGTCACACGTGGTGCCATATCTGTAACATCCCTAAGCGCTGGTGTTAGACTCCCTGCAGTCTCTCTCTGCCCTGACCCAGGCGCAGGGCCAGGCGGCCTGTCGAGACCCCGCGGAAGAACATTTACGGACGGCTTGTCCGTGTCTTAGTTACCAGACCACTAACCCTACACAGGGCTATTCCCAGCCACGCTCGAGTAGGCTCCCGATACAGAGAACATTGTGATGACCTTGTACTTGCCCTTTTTTCCAGATGTGGCCGCCTCGTGTATCACCTTGGCCTGCCTTACTCCTTCCTAAGTTTCTCCTATGTGGAACAGGCCATTAAGCTCGCTTACTGCGAAGAGAAATGTGGGAACTGCTCTTTCACGGTATTTTTCTCAATTATTTTTACTGGGAGAAAAGAGGAAATCTTTGAAGAGTTACCTACATAAGTTAGTATTTCATAACCAATTAGCTAATCAGTGTTTCTGTTGGCGTACCAAAAAAACCCCTACAATGGTAACCTTTATAATTCCACACACTTCCTATCATGTTACAAATACCTTAAAACATCTTGTCAAGATCCATATTGCCACTTTTATGTGGAAGGACTTTAGAAAATGAGACACAACATAGATCACATATTTCAGTTGCCACCAAGTGATGCCGAGGGAGTGTCCCTGCTCAGAGAACTCAGCCCGCATGTGGCGACGTTAGTGTGGTGTCCTGAGCGTGGTTTCCATGACAGCATCAGGGTAGCAGAGCTGGACCACAGCATCGTCTGAAGTGCAGTGGGGGCCCAGGCCACTACTTAACGTACTGGGGTCGCAGGCTGTCGGCTGTCTGGCGAGGCCCTCACGCTGTCTGCCCTTCTGTGGTTGGGCTACTGCATCAACTTCAAAATGAGATAAGTCTACTCGTTACTGAGACTTCTCACAGGAGAGTCTTTCTTCTTCGGAATAAGGCACCCTGTTTAAATATTGTTTCTAAAAGAGATACTGAAAGGATTTTACTGAAAGGATTTTAATGTGTATTAACTAGACTTTCCCCCTTCATATTAAGAAGGAAACTAATTCCAAACAATGTTGCTTGATATGGCAAATTGGCAAAATTTAAACTCATATTTAAAAACAATTCTGAACTTTATTTGTAAGCTGTACTTCCTTCAGATTTTTCTCAGCTCTAAAAAAGTCATCTCAAATTTTAATGAATCATTTAATTAATTTAGTTGCTAAGGGGCATGACAGGTTAATTACTCTAGTTAATGTCATTTTTCATGTGTTAATCTACACAATAATCTAAGAAGGGTTGCTTTCTGCTTTCAAGATCTGGAGACTGACATAATGCAAATAAATTATTAACTCAGTGTCTAACTTATACTAAGTGCTCAATAAATGCCAGCTATGTTGATTCTCCATATTTTGTGATTCTTTCAATATTTGGCATTTTTGCAAATACCTAATGGTTACAAATATACCCAGTTACACTGCAACAAGGCAGAAACATGTCTACAGCATGCTCAAAATTTACAAATCATCTGTAACAAGGAATAACAGGCCATAAGCATCTGACTGGCCAAATTGAATTGGCGTCTTTCATTCTACCCTAGATGTCATCAATTATATGCCACACTAGCTTACTTCCCATTAAAAACGCCGTCAGTTCAAGAAGGACAGAAGGTGACAGGACACACTCTAATTCTAAATTAACATGTGAAAAAATACACTGTGACCTCAGTGAAATATGGTCATTGGCTTCTGGAACCTAATGTACTACTACTATGGTTATTTGTATTTGTTCAATCGCTTAACATTTAGAACATTACACAGCATAGTTTAAACACTTAATCAAATTGTGTTTAAGTTTTTAATCAAATACTTACTATTGACTTCTCAAAATTATTCAGAAATAGCCTCCCAAAAAGTACCACTTAGTGGTTGTATGCTGAATTCCAGTGGAATTTATCACCATTCAAAACCTTTAAAACACCGAACCAAACCACTTAGCGAGCCTTTGGTCTCTGTACCTTTATTTACAAATGCCTTTGGCCTGTGAGCTGCGAGCCTGTGGTTTAGACAATGTGGACAGACTTGGAGTCAGCTGCAGGCCGGGGAGGTGGGCGTTACCTTAGTGGAAGGTGGGCGGTGACCTGTGCTTTCAGCCGCGGGCACCACAGTCGGCCTGCCTGAACAAAGCCTGGTGGAGTTCAGAACGTCTCCTGGCACGGGCTGAGGCACAAAAAGCTACTGTTTTTCAGTTGATTGGCATTTTTGATTATTGGTGAGAATTCGCTTGCCCCTGAATGCACCGTTAGGTTTGCAGCACTCCTGACCCTGCACGAAGGCTGCACGCATGCCCTCTGACTCAGGGCTTGATGCTGGGTGGCCTTGACTGCGGTCACGTTAGCACGGCGTTTGACTTTCGTTTTAAGCCTCCTGTACCTCTCAAGTTCTTCCTCAGAGTTCTTGAAAATGGAGGAAGTGCTCTTGATAAGAAAAAGAAAATCTGAATTCCGTTACTGACTTAACCAGTATAAAAGTGAGCTGGACTGTTGAGCTTTAATCGTATTACACTCTGTTTTATCTACGTTCAAAGTGTTAATGTTAATTCATTTGTAAGATGCTTGGAGATTCTTTTAAGTGCAAACTTTGCACAAACAGCACTTTACGATTAGATGTGGGTGGGAATCACACTTCGATAAAATGTCTGGATGTTAAGATCATCACCAGATTCTTTTCTCATTAGTATTATGCTAGAAAAACAAAGGCGGTTCTATCCTAACTAGCTGGAATTTCATACGTGAGCTCTACAAATCATTTTCATGCCTTCCTGCTAAACCTATGCCTGTGTTGATAAGCATCTGATAAATCTGTTCCAGATCTCAGACGATGAAGACGTCTGTAAAAATGTGTCCTTGGCCACCATGAGAAAAACAACTGAGGCCCCGGAGCTGCAGCCCCATCACCACCACCACAAGCATGGGCACAGGCACGGGCACAGGCTCGGGCACAGGCACGGGCACGGGCACGCAAACGGTCACGGGCATGTTAAGCACGGCCAGCCCTTAGAGAATCAGCATCCGGAAGCAGCACACATGTCTGAGCATCCCCTTTCTCCAGGCCTTCCTCACCACCATAAGCTCCAGGGCCCCCAAAGACAGGGTGACCCAGTGAGCTGAGACCTGGCAGGGAGTGAACCACTACCACCTCCTTTCTCACAAAAGAAACCCTGTGGAAGGAGATGTATAAATCAGTTACTCTGACAGTTGCCCAGAGATTCAGAGTCAGCTCCTAACAGCTGATGCTGTCATTGTCGACATCTGATATTTGAAAAAACAGGGTCTGCAATCACCTGACAGTGTCGGGAAAGCCTCCCCTCTTTGTGTAGCTGAGAGGGGCTGTGGGCAGAGGAGCGCGTCATTGAATCTTGTCAGTGACGTTTGCCTCCCACTGCCTGACAGGAGAGCCAGCCGCTCGAGCCCACAGAAGCCAGCACCATCTGAAGCTGAAAAGATAAGGCAGAAATGTGACTATGACCTTCAAACTAAACATTTAATTAGGATACACTCCCAAGTCAATCTGGACACAATTTCACTTTTGGCATTTTTATAAGCTACTTAATGATCAAAAATTAGGAATTGGATTGGTGCAAACAAGAAGAAATCTATTATGCTGGCTTCCAAATTTTAAGATCTATGCCAAAGAAAATTTTGACCCAAACCATTTTGCTTAAATTAAGGGGTGACTGAAAGGAGATTGCAGTATTTGGTTGATGGGTCTTTCTTTCTCTTTTTCCAGTTTTCTACTTGCCTCAATGAGCACAGGAACGTAAACTATGACCTAGGGGTTCCTGTTGGATACTTGGCAATTAGAATGGAGGAAGAGCAACAAAGACATGTTTCCATTTTTCTTACTTGTCAGAACAATATTACTTTTGTCTTTTTAATCTTACAGTTTTAACTGATTAAACCTTTAAAGGAAGAAGTGAATTCTGTCTTTTAAGATCAGAAATACTTAACATATGAGTATTTTGCTATGACTACCTTTTAAATATGCATTTACACTTTTTTATATCTAAGACTCAAATCTTGATTTTTACTGTTGCCTGTGAAAGAGGCTTTATCTATTATTTTTTTCCTTGGCATTGTATCACACTCTTTAAAACTTGAGAATGCCTGTCTTGAGAGAGATATGGGGAAAGATAAAAGAATGCTGTCTGTCTTTTGGTTGCTTAGAAAGTATTTCCATAGTCAATGATGGTTGAATAGGTAAACTAAGCCTATGAACCTGAACTCCTGTATGGCTATAATACTATTAAGCAAGAATGCAGTACACAGTTGGCCAAAGTGTGGATTTATTTCAATAAACTCAACTTAACACATTTAAAGCTGTCTCTTTCATTGTTATTATTTAGGCAGTCTGTTATATTGACAATAGAAGTAAATTTTTCAACCACTTTTAAAGGAATTGAGTATCAGCAAATGGATTTGCTGCTACGCTTAAAACCGTCTGCGTTTAAGGTGAGAATCTTTGCCGACAGAGAGGCGTTGCTCTAAGTCATGAATGGTGCCACGAAGAATTGCGATCTCCCTGTTTTTTTCTTCTTGAAGATGTTGAAGCTTCTAAATGAAGTAGAAAAATTTTGTTACTGCAATCCAGAAATAGTAAGATTAAGTACAAGGGACAACAAAAACTAAACTTCAAGTAGAATTATTAAAAAAAGACACGTTATTTCGAAGAGCATTTTAGTTTTGTGGGCCTTAATGGGGTAAAACCGGCACGAGGATGCAAAACACAAGAGCACCGTTTGCTTCCGCCTGTTCCCTTCTCCCTACGGAGCGTGCGGGATAAAGCATCGATTAAGACGGAGCGGAACAAAAGGAAATCTGTGTGCCTAAATGGCTTCAGAAGTCAACCTTAGTTCTAAATACACTATGGAGTTCCTTAGGTAATCCAGAGTCAGAGGACTTCTGTCGTGTTTTCATTAACTACCAAGATTTACTAGTTACATTGAAAGTGGCCTTTAAAGATTATTAAAATCTAGTATCTTTCCGATTGTGTGATGTATTTTAAGAAAAATTCTGCCCTGGCTGGTGTGGCTGAGTGAGTGGATTGAGTGCTGGTCTGTGAACCCAAGGGTTGCAGGTTCAATTCCCAATCAGGGCACATGCCTGGGTTGCAGGCCGGCTCCCCAGTTGGGGGCGTGCAAAAGGCAACCACACATTGATGTTTCTCTCCCTCTCTTTCTCCCTCCCTTCCCCTCTCTCTAGAAATAAATAAATAAAGTCTTGGAAAAAAAATTCTTAGACAGCTTTTATGAAAGGAAACACACAAGGAACACACAGGAAACACACAAGGAAATAAAGGGAAGGTTTATTTTCTTCAGCAACAGCCATGGAGGAAAAATCAACATACCCTTCTGTAGATGCTCTGTGGCAAAACAGCAGAGTCTGGGTACGGTCTGGACTTAGTTTGAACTCTTGCTAGTTTGGCATCAAACTGAATCAAGTTTAAAAAGAAAGTTATTGGGGGCATTCTAGTTAAACAATGAGAAACAATCGTCTCCATACATAGAAATATAATCCATCCCATCCTCTGATATTTAGTCTGTAATTTAGGTATAGTTTCTGCATAACATAAGACAGAAAAGTCTGCCTTTAAGAAAGAGCCAAGAACGCTGAATGAGGCTCACCCTGGCTGCGTGCTGAGACTGCCCGAGGGGCTTTTTAAAAGGACTGCACACTGGGCACTACCTGAGAGATTCTGGGTGGGGCTAGTATCGTCTTTTTCTTAAGACACCAGGTGTTTCTATCAGGCAGGGTTAATAATCTGGTTAACTTAGAAAAATATTTTCACGTTACTCTGAGTGTGCTTTTGTAAAGAAAATGTGGTGTAATTAACCTTCATGGGAGAAAATCTCACATGCCCTTCTGTACAGACTTTGAGGCTGAATAGTAGAATTTGGATATGCTTTTGTTGATTTAGTTTGAACTCTTTCTAGTTTGACATTAAACTAAGTCAGGTTAAAAAAAATTCTCATAAGGCCATTCTTACAGGTCATGTTTTTTGCAAAATCTTCCATTATAATTTTCTCCTTATAATTTAGTGTAACCCCCGTGGACTAAGAATGAACTCTCTGGGAGACTGAATTCTAGTTTGGGGAGAGAAGTGGATAATTACAATGAAAACATGTAGCACAAAGAGTTCTGTATGTCAGCCACACAGCGGACTTGGCCTAACAGGGCCCAGATGGCACACAGAACACACATCCCCAACGAAGGGATGAGAAGTTGAGGGCAGATCTGGAAATACGGCCTCTGCATCCCACCTGGCCCTGCAGCGCTTTCTGTGGGGTGCGGGCACCTTTGGCCAGAGGGAGCAGCCGCGAAAAGCCTCTAAAGTCAACCCTTTTGCTCAGTGATTACACAGTTTTCAACACTGTACCTCATCAAGAGCCCCAGGGACACCGAACTTTCAGGAACATGAAAAGTAAGTTATCTTACCTAGTGGTGAACTATGACAATGTAAGGTAACATGTCAGGCCGGGGGAATGTGGTAAAATAGGATGGAAAAGAAGATTGGTAAAATCCAGGGAAAATTCTTAAAGAATCAATATATTGTCACATATTGGTCTCTTTAGATTTTGACATCTGGTTAACCAACCTACCGAAAAGGCTTTCCAGCAAAGAACTGGAACGTCAGCCTTTAAGATGCCCTATTTGAAGCCCCTTTAAAATTAAAAAAAAGTCTGGTTTGTCTACCTACGATATGTATTTTTGTACACATTTATTAGGGAGACATTTGTCTCTTTTTATCTTATGTAAAGAGAGAGGAATTATTAGTTGGTTCACCAGGGCTGCACAATTTCTGCCAAGGACAGAGTCAGAAACACTCTGCCCTTGTCGGAAGGATGTCCTATGAAGCCTGCGTGGACTCAGCTATAAAAGACAGGGGATCCCGGGTTATCTGACCCCTCTCTCAGAGGGAGCAAGGCCTTCCCTGGAGCCCAGGACCTTCTGAGTGACTGAGAGTCCCACCCTCAGGCCGAGTGCTGAAAGGCAGCCTAGCTCAGGTCTGCAGAGGAGGGAGCGCTGCCTGTGAGGGAGGAGGGCGGGGGCGCATCCATCTCAGTGTGACGGAAAGGCACACACTGGGGTCTAGACCGAGGGGTGCGTCCTCACAGTTGCTGGTCTTAAACACTTACCTCTAGCTGTAGTTTGATGACTTCGTTTTGGTTTTCCTTTTCTTGAATTCTTAACTTTGCATTTAACTCTGAAATCTCCACCTCCATTTTCTCTATCAGTTCTTTATTCTTTTCTTCATTTAATTCAACTGAAAAAAACAAAAATAAATGAAATTAATTCACCTTAACACTTAAAAAATTGTATAGGCTTATAGTTCTTCAGCATTTTAAGTGATCCACAGAGAAGTAAATTTTATTGATAAAAATATATGAGGTCTGTCTGGAAAAAGTCCACCCATTGTTAATGCATATATATGAGGAGACAGGTGTGTGATTTTATTTATCATAATTCTCCTGAAAGTTTCTGTTATCAAGACTATGCTGGCCCTCTGAAATGAACTGGACAATGTCTCATCTTCTGTGTGTTAGCCCTCGGGAGGCGTTTGTGAAAGGCCGGCATTCCTTTTCCTGGAACGTTTGGTAGAATTTCACCAGGAAAGCTCTCCGAGCCTGCAGTTTTCTCTGTGGGAAAAATATTTACGATAGACTTGATTTCTGAAATAGATAGAGCAATTCAGGTTTTCTGTTTCTTCTTGTGTGCTTTCTGTCCTTCAAAGATGTCTGATTCATGAAAAATTTCAAATTCACTGGCAAAAAGGCATTAGCTTGTGCAGTTCGTTACGAGTTCATTCACTTTAATTTAAAGTTTAAAGTGACTTTCCTTTCACATTTCTGATAGTGCTTAATGGAAAGTTTCTCTATTTTTTCTTGTTTAGCCTTGATGGGAGTTAATCAATTTTATTAGGTTTTTCAAAAAATTTTGAATCTGATTTTTTATTATGTATGTATTTGTAATTTCATCAATACTTGACTTCTTTCTTTCTAATTTCTTTTCTTCCTTCTTTCTAGTTAGAAATTCCTAATTCCTAATTTCTTAGTTTGATATTTCCCCCCTGACTTCTGGATATAGGTATTTAGATGCTTGATTTAACCATTTGCCAGTATTTGTATGTAAGCCTATAAATACACTCATAAACACAGCTTTATCTGTGCCCCACAGTTTTGATGTGTAGTCTATATAAGTCAGTTCAGGACCCTTTAAGATTTCTACTTTGATCCACAGGTTATTCAGAAATAATTTACAAACATATAAGGATTTTCTAATTATCTGCTTCTTAGAGTACCAGAAGAAGTTGCAAACCTCTTCTCAAACATGTAAGAAGGAACTGCAAACACACAGAAGAAGTTGCAAACCTCTTCTCAAACATGTAAGAAGGAACTGCAAACACACAGAAGAAGTTGCAAACGTCTTTTCCAAAGTGGCCGACTGATGCTGCAGCCCCTGCGGTGAGGCATCCGAGTTCCGTTTCTCCACATCTTCATGAACACTTGCTATTGACAGTTTTTAAAAACATTTCAGCAGTTCTAAAAAGTTCAAGGTGGTATCTCATTGTGGTTTTAATTTGCATTTTCCTGCTTACTAGTTATGTTGAACATGTTTTCATGTGCTTATTTTCCGACTGCGTATCTGGGGGTGGAGGGGGGGAAGTGCTGTTCAAATATTTTGCCTTGTTGGGTTGTTTGACTTCTTATTATTGAACTGTTAGGGTTCTTTCAGATCTTGGATATAATTCCTTTATCAGATATACGTTTGCAAGTAAACCCTCCCAGTCTGTGGCCTGTCTTCTCATCTTATTAACAGTGTTGAAGAAAGGAAGTTAATAATTATGATGAAGCTCAACTTAGAATTTTTTTATTATTTGTGCTTTTTGTTCCTTTCCAAGAAGTTGTGCCTAACTCAAGGTTGCAAAGATTATCTTTTATGAACTCTTCACAGTTTTATAGATGTAGGTTTACTTTTAGGCCAGTCATCCATTTCAAGTTGATTTTTGCATATTATGTACATGAAGATGGTCTCATTAAGAAAGATTTTTAATACCCTTATGAAACTAGTTAATTAGCAACATAGGTTCATGAGATCTGCTTTACTAAAGGAAGAAAATTACAATAGTAAAGTTATATTCAATATGCTGAATATATAAATGTCAGTTATTAACTATATATTTTATATTAATTTTATAAGAACATTAATTGTCTCACATGAAATAATAAATGCAAACACCATGAATCCAATTTAGAAATGTTATCATTTAGGTGAAAACCTAAACTGAAATACATCAAGGCAGTGTTCATTCAAGAATACTAGCTATTACTGAAAAAGTTTATATATGCATTTGAATTGTTTCATGGTGTCTTAGAATTCAGTAAATAAAAAATACCTTACCTTTTTTTTGCATATCCTCATAAAGTTTCTTTATTTCTACCTTATGTACTTCTTCTTTGATTTTCATTTCACTCATAAGTTTGGCAACATTATTCTTATATTCCTAAAGATTAAAATATATATTTATTCTTCAATTTAAATGTGTGCACTACTTTTGAATGATTAGAAAGGTAAAATTTTCAAACTTTATATTAACTTTTGCTATGTAATCATATCTACAAGGGAAAGATACTATTCACTGTTAGAATAATCAGCTTCGAGAAGGATCTGTTTCTGGCCAAGAAGACAAAAACCATCTGGAGACAGTGTCTTTTTGTTTTTGCTTTCTGAATACTCACCACTAGTGCTTAGCACATCAGAGAGTCTTAAAATATTTTGTTTAATTATGTGAATAAATGCCATGACAGCACTAAAATCTGTCCAATAAAAGCCAAAGCTATGCTTCAGAGCCAACAGTAGTCGCTGTTTGATAGGAAGCTTACCCAACGTGGAACAAATCCCTTTGAAAGCAGGCTGAGCTTTTGTGTTCCTAACAATTATATAAACACTTCTAACTCTCAGAAGGAGACGAAGCATCACCATTTTAAGAATTAGCTTCGTCAGGCAGAGGCTAGGAAAGGACGGACTTGGGAGAGGAGAAGTGCTCCGCAGGACCTGAGACCACCTCTTTGGTGGTGGAAGCACAGAGGTGAGGTCTCACACTGAACTGGGGAGGGGTGCTGAGAAGGTGATGGAAGAAGTCCCCAAAGAAAGGATTACAATTTTCCCAGTGGCATGCTCCTGCTTAAAGAAATCACTCACGGGCTTAAGATGTAGAAGAAAAGGAAGACAGTAAGAAGAGGGAAGTGGGATAGTAAGGAAGAGACAGAAATGGAGGCGAGTGGTCATGAAAAGCCTCTAAACACTATAAAAGGCAGGAACTTTTTAATCACTGCTGTTTTCCTAACTCCTAGTGTATATCCCCTCATATGTATTTGTTGAATGAATGAGAGTGCTAATAAAAATTATTTAAGTCAGAAGTTCTTAGCTTAGACCCAGTAAACAGGCTTTTAAGGATCCATTAACGTCCTGAAATTGTAGGCAAAATTATACACATATATGTGTGCATATGTACTCTGGAACATTTTTCTCAGACAGGGTTCAGCGCCTCTAACAGATTATTCAGTGTACGAAGAAGGTAAAAGAGCCTAGATCCCCAGGCTTACAGAAGTTCAAGGGCATATAGTCTAGATTCGTACTGTGATACCCTGCCAGGCAACTTGCAGAATGGTCAAGCCTACCAACCACTGAATTAATGAAAGTTCTGCAGGTGAATTTGGGGTGAATCTCATGAACTGCCATTCTTCATAAGCACATGTCTAGATCCCTATACACACAACTACTAAGTGGCTTTCATAAACTACTCCAGACTCAACGGGGTGCACTAAGCAGTTCCTACTCTGAGAAACGAGGAGACAAATCTATGTATCTTTTCATTCCCCATTGACTTTGTGGCCTGAAGATTCCACCACTGAAGTGGAATGCTCCCATTAATTCGTAAGACCCAGGGTTTTCACGGCGACCTTTAGGCACAGGGGCTGCACTTCCATCTGGGCTGGCGCTCTGCCACACCAGAGCCTTCTGTCCCGCTTCAGCCTGGGCCAGTCCTTCCTCTCTAAGGGAACCAAGTCCCAACAAGGAGTAGATTCTGCTTGTATTTTTGTTTTTATAAAACTTAAGGATTCTCTGTCTGCAAGTTACGAAACCTCTCCCAGCCCCATAACATGGCTATTAAGTACTTCCTGAGTTTGTTTCTGGGTGGTGGTTTTACATATGTTTTGGATGCGATTGGAAGTTTTTGTACTAGAGATTTCTCATTGGATTGAGATCATCTTTAGTTTGCTTTGGATAGCAGCTAATAAAGAAGCTCAGAATCTTGGGTTGTGGTGTTTTCTCATTAATTTTCACTCTTCTGAAAACCCCTATAGTATTCTAGACAAAGCAGTATTCTACGGCTCGAGAAAAGGGGCAAACATTTCTCCCCCTTCTCCGCCCCAGTTACACTTGGACTTCACCATCTATTGTTGGGCTCTACAGGCAAGACATGGAAAGGATGGGAGAGAATAAAGGAAAGGGAAAACAAATGGTGGGATAAATTCCAGAAACATTTAAATTGTCTCAAAATGGTGATGAGAAGCCACATTTTCCAAGAGCACAGCCAGACGCTACTTACTACATCTGAAGTGATACACAGAAGCCTGGGCAGGGTTTTAGAATTAGACTGTGTTCCTTCAGAGGCTCCTCACTTGAGGAGCCAGACTGAATTTAGAGACAATCCAGCAAACTGAAGTTCTAAGTTTGATACAGAGCCAACCAGAATTTTGGAAATCTTGGGTCAGAGTGTGACACAGTGGCTTTTGGGAGAGGAGAATAATTAGTGCAATAACCCTCCCAAAGGGCAGACGGGGCGGGGCGGGGAGCTGACGTTCACTGAGCACCTTTTATGTTCCAGTCACCGTGCTGTGCGACAGAACTGCTCTCACTCTGCTGTTCTTACAGGGAAAAAGGAACGTTACAGAGGGTGCGACGGTCCCCAGGAGAGAATTAACTGGTGATTTACTGCTCCCTTCATGCACGTGGAGCGATAAAATTGTAATGTGTGACTCAAATCATAAAGATTAAAGGCTCATTTATTTTATGGTTAAAGAAGTTTAAAAGTGCTCACTAGAGTAAAAACTCTATTAACATAATTTTCAACTAAGTAGCAAAGTGGTTGCATCTCCTTTTGGTAGAAAGAAGAAGTACAATTGATATATTACTGCATTACAGTATGCAAGAAGACGAGGGTCCTCAAAATTTCCATTTCTTTAAAAATTTTTATTGGTCAAAAGCTCTAGCACACACATTCACACACATGCATTTACTCTATAAATTGTGGCATCTTCAGTAATGAAAACAGCCACTTTTATTTTCTAATTCGAGAAGGAAAATGCTCTATAGGGAGTTAAGTGACATACAGATACATAAACGCACCTGTTCATGAGACTTTAACTTTTCTTTCATAAGATCAGCACTTCTTTTTAGTTGTTCATTTTCACCTGTGTAAAAATCATCAAAGAGTATTTTGACACACAGCATTTTTCAATGAATATGGACTGTGTTCCACATTTCAAGTTTCCACGCATGCACGTACCCAACACTTGCAAACAGCTCTACTCCACGTCTATGACTCATGCACAGGGGGCGTGGGACTGGAATACTGAAACAAAATCATTGCTGTTCTTCGAGAACTTCCAGCCCAGTGGTGAGACAGGGGTGTAAGGAGCTATGGTACACCAGGACTGCTCTGCAGTGGCAGCGTGTCTGAAACGCGGCGGGACCTGTGGAAGGAAAGCCTCAGTCGGGAAATGACACACGGGAGGAGCCACTGGAGCTGGGACTCGCCCCGCTGGAGGGCATTCCAGAGGTACAGAACTGCACAGAAGACTCTGGCCTTGAGAGAGTGCAGCGTGCTCGGGAAAATCACACTTCGAGTGCAGTACTGTTGGAGCGCACACAGTGAGGAAGATGTGCTAAATAGGCTGGGGCCATATCCTAACAGGAGGCAGACAGAGTCTATGCGAATGCTTCACATTCTATTTTACAGGGTCACCAAAAAATTTCGCATAGTCATCAAAGAATTTTGAACAGTGAAGTATTTGCAGTTAAGGAGATTATCTGGCAATTCGTATAGGATGAATGGGAAGGTTTTGAACCTAGAGGAATGGATCTCAGGAAAGAGATCAAGTAAGGAATACCAGGAGCCTACCTTAGGTCAGTGGCAGTAGGAGACTTAAGGAAAATGAAGGTAACTATTTAGATGATAGAATTAGCCGGAGCTCTAGTGACTGATTAGATAGCAGAGGCAAAAGAGAAGGGGAACCTCTGCCTTTCGGGTTTCTGGTTTGGTAACTGAAAAATCCTCAACAGTTCGGGAAAATTAAAAGGAGGAGATTTTTAAGAGAGAAAGAATAGATCTGGGTCTTGACCACGCTGCACTTGCACTGGTTGAGCTACCCAGGACAACGCTCTGGCTGGCTCGGAAACATGCAGGGGTGGCCAAGGGAAGAACAGCCTACAGGGAGACCGAGAAGTACCCAGAGATGCAGGCGAGAGTGGCACAAAGACAGGAGGTTAAAGGGGTCGCAATCAATGGCAGTAAAGGCAGTAAACAGAGTCCAAGTGAAAGTACTTGGAATGAAAACTTTGGGAGATGCCCAACCATTCTAAGGTAAACATTAGGTAAAAGTGAATAAATAGAGACATCAGTTGCAGACTATTATTCCTTTGAGGTTTGATTGGAAAAGGAAAGAGTGAGGACAAGTGAAGGGAATAAATCCAAAGTCAAGGGAACTTTGTAGTCTTGCATGTTTAAAAGATGAAAAATACTGTGTGTGTGTGTTTGGGGGTGGAGGTGGAAGATGGCACGGGGAAAACAAATGGCAATGGAAAAATGCAATCAAAATAATGTAAAAAGCCCCGGCTGGTCGAGTGCCAGCCTGCGAACTGAAAGGCTGCTGGTTCGATTCCCAGTCAGGGCACAGGCCTGGGTTGTGGGCCAGGCCCCCAGCTGGGGGCGTGCGAGAGGCAGCTGACTGGAGGATCTGTCACATGTAGATGTTTCTCTCCCTCTCTTTCTCCCTCCCTTCTGCTTCCCCTCTCTCTAAAAATAAATAAATACAAATTCTTTAAAAATAATTTTAAAAAAAGATGAAAGAGACCTGAGTTGTTTGAATGCAGAGAGAAACGGCCAACAGAAAGAGCAAAATGAAAGGCAGAGAAAAGCTGGAGCATCCAGAGGACAGAGGGGGAGAGACGCGAGCGTCTGAAAGTCAGGATTCAGAGACCGCCCTGTACGCCCGAGCCCTCTGCACTTCACAATGTGCTGACCGTATTTCGTTTTAAAAACCACTTCCCCAGGTCCCACCATACTGGCACAACTAGTAATTAGAGGGCTTTAGAGCTCAGGGGAAATGGGCATTATCTAAATATAAACGGTCGTTCTGTGTTTTATCTTTGGCGCTGGGGCTGAGTGAGCTGGCCACAGACAGGGCAGGCCGCTTTCTGTCTGTGTGTTATTGAATTGTTACATGAGAGATTAGCATTCATTTGTCCTGAGGGCTTTTATTCTGCACTTAAATATTCTACATTTAAACTTAAGCTGGGTTTCAATCAGTTTAAATTCAGTGCGCTACCAAACGAAACGCTTCCCTTCTCCCATCAATGCGTTCAACAGCAGTAATTTCCCTTCATCTTGGAGTTGCCTCCACCTTAATGACATTTTGGGCAAATTAAAAAACTCTGCAGTGATTTCCATTATTAAACATCCAGGTCAGTCTGATACTCTGATTTCCTATTTCAAACGTGAAAGTTTTCATAGCCCTTGTCCCTGTCCAGATCTGCGGCTGGGAGGCCTCAGGGAAAGTGGCTGGAGGAGGAGCCTGGTTTTCCCTCTAACTGTTCTGCCCTCTCTCCAGTCTCAGGGCTTGGGGAGAGGGAATGAGAAGAGATTCTAGATAACTGCCAGGCTTCCGGTATTCTCTGATGGTTGTGAATTGCTTCTGTGGGCCAGTAAAAGGAAGAGTCTGAATCAGCCCAACTTTTGGTAACATGAGCAGTTTTCTTTAGAATGTGAGGATATTTCACTTAAAAGTGAAAATAAAAATATTGGGCTTTACTTACCAGTTTAATAGGAAAAATCCCACTCAATATCCCATTACACTCCTCCTCCCACACACAACAACCTCAACACAACATAAAGCATTGGTCAAAACAATGATAAATCAGTAAAGATTTCTGATGTTATCTGAGCACAGAAATGTTGGGAGGGGACTTGGAAACGGAGTCCACTTACGAAACTACTGCAGAAGCATGGCCAAGAGGTAATGAGTGTGAGTTGGGGGGTAAAAATTTGATAATTTTGGGAAGGAAGAGCAACCAGTTACTGTAAAGTTTGGAGTCCTAGTAATAGGGCGAATGAAGGCATTTGGGACAGAAAGAGAAAAGCCAGAACTATATTTACAGGGGAAGATGATAAATAACAAAGTACCCATTAAAATACAGTATTAACCATTAAAATGGAAGTAAAATTATAAAATCAATTTGTTTTCAAAGATTATAATCAGACATTTTGAAGGGTCATATTTTAATATACAGGGCTTAATCTTGATGGTGGCTTCAGTTTTACAAAAATTTTTTTGGAAAAGTTATCCTCTGTGTTTTTCTCCATGCTTCTAACTTCTGCATCATACATATGCACACACACACACACATTCTCATATTCTTAGTTATACCTTCTGCCCATTAAAAAGTTTCATTCATCTCTGCTCATCAATTCATAGAGCTCTTTGTACATTGTAGATATTATACATTTGTATTTGAAAACATTTTTTTAAAATAATTATTTGTTTTTTTGACTTGTGAAAAAATAACATGCCAAGTTCTTTTTCATTGCTGTTATTGTTGGTGCCTTTGTCATAAGAAAGTCTCTTCGGTATGTTTTCTTCTTTATGTATCATCTGAGGTCCCCAGATTGGTTAAGATATACCACAGTGCTAGGCTGTACATGTTGTAGCCTAGATTTTCTTTTAAGTTTTTATTCTTATTTTTTACACTAAAGTCTTCTATCCATCTGGAATTTATTTTTGATGTGGTAGGAAAGAGTCCAACTTTCTTTTCTTCTGGATGGAAAGCTGGTTGTACGTATACCTTATGTTGAAATGCCATTCTTCCTCCAATAAATTGAAATAGTCCTTGTGTCGTATATCACACTAACAAATATTGGGGCCTTTCTAGAATCTAGTTCTCTATTCTTTCCATGGATACATTTTTCAATTTCTATGCCAATACCATATTGATTTCATTCTACAGTTTCAGGGTGTGTCGTTATCTGGTCATTGGAGTCCCCCTTCCCCTGTAATCTTCTCATTTTTCATAGTTTTCTTGTTCATTCTTGTTTTTCTTATGTTTCTTTTTTCAAATTAACTTTAAGCTTATTTTAGACAATCTTCTCCCCCACCCAAAATTCAGTACTTTAATTGTATTAAGTGTGTTTATTAACTTGAGGAAAATAGACATTTTAATGACGGTAAGTCTTCCTTCTGCCAGGAAAACTGATCAGCCCTCTGAACCAGGGGCGTCAGACTCAGTTTCGCCAGGGGCCACATCAGCCTCATGGTTGCCTTTAAAGGGCCGAATGTAATTTTAACTCCTTAACAGTTAAGGAGCAGTTATATTCATACAGTCCTAAAATTATTTCGACCCTTTGAAGGCAACCGTGAGGCTGATGTGGCCCCAGGTGAAACTGAGTTTGACATGCTGCTCTAAATGTTATACTACTTGCATATTATCTGGCTTTGGCATATCTATAAGTAGGCCAAATAGAACCACATGACTTATCTGTGAATGAAAGCCATCTACTGAAGAAATAGATAGCCTCCTTAATACTTTCCATGATACTTTGGTTGGCTCTATGTTGGTTTCATCTATAGTACAGTCAACATATGGTTATTGTTAGTACTGCTTTTTTCCATCATCCTACCAGACCCTGCATTGGATGTCAAAACACATGACTACTTCCGTAAGGTGTAAGGCTTTGTTACTCTGGCTATAGTAGTGATAAATTCAAAGAGCATATTGTATCACTGTAGAATCCATCTGATCCTGATATCTGACAAGTACTCTTTCTCTGACTTAGCCAAAAACTACTTTAATTTCTTGGATTCTAATAATTTTGCAACATATTTTTCTAAAATTGGTTAATCTCCATTGGCATCAAACAGAGAGGAAAATCCTTAAAAGTGCACTGTTTTCAGATTCATTATATACACATAGTGAGTTGGCTTTCTTTGGTATCATTGATGACTGAATTGCTTCGCTTTGTAAAAAGTTCATTCCATAATCTAAATATCTTTACATTGAAGGTTCTTACTTGGTTGCCTGAATAAAGGCTGTGCTGATTTAAATTGAAATCATACACAAGTGGCATTTACTCAGATTCTGTACAAGTTTTTGTCTTATAAGAAACTGAGTGTTTTTATTTTTTAAAAATCAGATACTGATAGTTATATAACTGACCAATTTTTTTTGTCCTATTTTGTTTTGCCTTGTGTTCTAAAAAATTAGAGTTAATTTTTATGCAGTACTGCACAACCATTTGGAACCACTCCATAGCCTAAATAAGCAAATTAACCACACGATCTTGACAATCGAATGGCTGAAATGAAAGAAGTGAAAGACAGGTAGCTCACACCTCTCACCTTGCCCCCACCAAGGCCTACAGCAGCACCGCAAGAATGAAATCAGTGAGTTACTTCTTCCTGAGAGGAACCACGGAATATCCATTTGCAGGAAGAGCTACTTAAAAATTTGTACTACCATACCTGTACACAGATGGTGATGTGACTATTGGTCAATATTTGATACCCTTTTACAAAGAAATACTGTATTCATTATTGAATTATAATAGACTTTCTGGAAATTAAAAAAATTAGCTCTTGATAGTTAAAGAGTTTTTCTGGTAGATGTTTTATTGGAACAAAATCCTGAAAACAGTTAAACCGAGTATCACTTAAATCCTAAAATAAGAGGACTGTAAATAAATATGAACATTCTTGAATTTTAATACAGCTAAGTGTTGCGTTTTGTCACAGAGAAGGGAGAATTTGTTCCGAGCCATCAGCATTGAGATTGGGAAACAAAAGCCAAACCACATGTGGGATGGGAATAGAACACTGGAAAAAAACGAGCAGAACGCTAGTACCACAGGAAGTGGAAGTCTATGCGCCCTATGGGGTCAGAAGCCTGTAGCAATTGGCCCAAAGAGAAGGCATTGGCGGTGGTACGGCGCATTACCTGTTACCCTTCTCAGTCTCCAGAACAGCAGTCAGTGGTGTACGGACATGCAGGTGAACCCTTTCTACATCACAGTTGCTTTTTGATGGTGTAAGTGCAAAGTCTTCTAATACAATTTCTGTATTTATCTCATTAACATTAAGGAAATATTTTAAGGGAAAGCAATGGCAGGGGGAGTAAGAACTAATAGTAATTCTTTAAAAAAGTTAAATATCAATGAGAACATTATGAAGATAATAAAGAATAGCATGCCAAATCCAATAAATGGCATGTAAGATCACTATTATATCTCACTATGTAAAGTGATACTTTACATAGGTAAATAAAAAAGTGAATAACTTTACGCAGGTTAAAAAAGTGAATACTTTACCCACCTATGTGAAGTATTTCGTGATAGAAGCAGAAGACTAAGGGGAGGGATCCGTGGGAGGACCCTGAAGGCAGTTTAGTTTAACCTCCAGCCCAGGAGGAAAACCCCACCGATGCTGCGCCATGGCTGGGTCCGAACGGGACAGAACACCTGGGGGCCTACTGGGTGTCGGTGGGAGGCCTACTGGGTGAGCCTGCCTAGCAACAGTCAGAAAAGCTGAATGTGTCAGCTCCATTCACACAAACGTAGCCTTAGTCTGTGAGGAAAACGCACACAGGAGACAATCGCTGCAGTTCGAGTAGAGTGTTCATCAGGGAACTATTCGACCAGGGAACACCTGCCCTTCAAAGCTGGGCATGGCTTCCTGGAGACCGAGCGCACTGTGGCGACAGACTGTGAAACCCTGGTGTCCCCGTCAGAAGAGGACCAGACTGTTCAGCTGAGCATGGAATTTTGTATTCCATAGTAAATGAGGAAGATGTTAAGTGGTAAGGAGTCCTTCCCTTTGCTGATAAGTTTATAAGACCAAATTAAAAGAAACTTACTATCAGCAATGTAAAAACTCTCTATCTTTAAAGGTGCTCAAATATTTATCTTTAGATTTTATTTTTTTTTAACTTACCTTTCAAATTATGTTGATATTCAATTGTCTGTTGTAGCCCTTTTATCATATTATGAAGAGTAGCACATTCTAAAGCAAAAAAAGATAAATTTGTTTGAAGATTATTTGCTTTCATTTTGGAATTATTCTCTCAAAAGTGAACTACATAAAATGAAATAATACTTAATTGACAATGATCAGATCTTTGTAAAGCAGCCAGGCATCTCAGAGTAAATTACATAACCATGACTTTGTCCTCACCCTGTAAGGCCAACGCAATTCAGGATTTAGCAACGACGGCCTAAGGCGCAGGGATCCCGGACACAGGGAGGCCCTCACTGGGCCTTAGCAAGAGCTGCCCCAGAAGTCAGGCAAGCGTGGAACTGTCTGGGGACGCTGAGGAGCGTATCCCGGCAACCTTTCCACGGAAGAGCATCCCAAGGACAGACAGTCAAGGCACATTAACACAGAGAGCCAGAGCTGGTGAGGTGTCATTTGGGATAAGATAGTGCCTTCCTCCTCCCTGTCCTCTTCCACTTTCATGCCTGAGTCCAGGGCAAAGGAGTGGCGATAAAAGGAGGAAAAACTCCTTTTTACAGGGCATCAGCACTTTGGTGCCAGGGACTTCTGCCGCAGTGGGGGACAGAGCCTCCCTTGCAAGTGTAAGTGCCTGGGTACGTGCAGGACGCTTCAGTGTTCGCTTGGGTATCCGCAGCAACAGCTACACCTTTGACGGGGAGCAACAGTGGGGAAACCTCTGAAACTTTAATCAGTCCACTCGGCTGTAGGTTCCAGGGTAGCAGGGACTATTTTGTTTCATTCACCATTTCTCCCTAATCCGCGGGGCAGTTGTGGTCTATAAAAGGCACTCCATAAATATTTGTGGAGTGACTGACTCACAGACTGGCAATACCAATGTAACCCAAAGCCAGAAAGGAGTAAATAGAGAAACTCTGGTCTTAAAATAATAACATATACTATATTACTATTCTAAGGGCTTTGCAAATGTTAAATCACTTAACCCTCTTAACCCGATAAGGAGGTTCCTAGTATTTGCTTCGTTTTGTACACGAGAAATGGACACACTGAAGGTTAGTAAACGGCCCAAGGTCCCACTTACAACTAGGAAGTGGTAGAGCGAGAACGTGAACCCGGGCGGTCCAGCCCTAGTCTGTGATTTTAAGTGCTTCACTGACACCAAGCAGGCGAGCTTAGGAGAAATTCTTCACAGTAATTTGTATAAACTGAGGTTCTGGAAAGGGAGCAGGAACGGAACCAAAGACTACTGGTGTCTATTGCATTTTTACTGTAAGGTTAGGAAACACAGGTTTCCCTACTTTAAGTTTATAATTATACTAGCTAAATATATAATGTTTAATAACTTTATAACAATATTTTTTAAAAAACATAACTTTACAGTTGAAAGGCAATTTCATCTCTATGCACCTGGCTTAATTAATAAATATTGAGCCTTATTCTCTTTCTTCCAGTTTCACAGGCTCATGACCAGCATTCGGCTGGCATGCACTGGTATGACGCTAACCAGCTGCCATTCTGATTGGGCATCTGTTTTGATGGTTAAATTGTAAATATCACATTTGTATTGAATAAGATGCCTAGTTTTAATAACGGTACCATTTATTGAATGTTTACTCTGCCGGGCATTATACTGCATTTAGGTGCATTAAAAACACCACCTCAGCCCTGGCTAGTGTGCATCACTGCATCACTGCATTGAATGCCAGCCTGGGAATCCAAAGATCACCAGTTCAATTCCCACATGGGGCACATGTCTGGGTTGTAGGCCATGTTCCCAGTTGGGGGCGTGTGAGAGGCAACCAATCAATGTATCTCTTGCACATCCCTGTTTCTCTCCCTTTCTTTCTCCCTCTTTCCCCCTCCTTCTAAAAATAAATACACAAGATCTTAAAAAACAAAACAAAAACAAAAATACTGCCTCCGAAGTTGGTATCATTATCCTGATTTTACAGAAGCAGCAAATCATCCATGGAGACCTGGCTGCTCGCAAAATATTCCCCAGTTAGGACGTGGAAGGTAGAGACAGGAACACAGGCTTCTCTCATTTCAAATCTGTGCTCTTATTCTGCTTGTCCTGAATACTTCCTGCCCAGGGGCTGTGAGGTGGCTGATGCCACCATGGAACCGGGAGTCAGAGGAACTGGCTTAGACTTCCCTCCTTCACTTTCAAGCTATGACGCCCTGGCTAAGTTGTGTAGCCTATTTGAGCCTATATTCCTTATCTGCAAAATAAAAGCGTGGGTGATACCCATCCTACCTCATGGAGAAGACTGTTCTCATGCATAAGACTGTTCTGACAACCAGGTGAGAAGATGCACTTTCTACATTCGCTCTCAAATATTTGTGGGGGTCGATGATGACATGGCTCTCCCACCACCCACTGTGAGGCCTGGCCAGGGGGCCCTTGGCCACAAGGAACGTGTATTGTTTTGGGAGTGGATTGTGACTCCTTCCTTATCCTTTTGTGTATCCTCTTGGGAGCGGCTTCTTGTCCTGTGACTGCTTCTTGACCCTTGCACGCACTGAAGTCATGGAGTTTAGAGTCACATGTAGGACACCTGCCCCCTTTGTCTGGGACCTTTACAGCTACTGGGCCTCAGACTGGAGGAGACGCAGTCTCTCTCACACCGACCTGGCGTCCGTGCGCTGCCCTGTGATGTAATAACCGGCAAGTCCACACCTGCCAGTCCTCAGGGTGTGGTGTTTTTGGAATACCAGGAACATGAAAGCAGCTCCCTGGGTTGGAGCTCCTGCGTTACAGTATTCAACAGTATCCAATAGTATGGCTGTTGTTATCATTTCACTCCTTTATGCCCCTCAACAATTTGTG
>PVKM010008785.1:0-38290 GCA_004027735.1 Carollia perspicillata
TTTACTTAATTGTGTGCATAGGAATATCCTTCTAAAGAGATAAGGAAATTACTATATCAAGTATAATTTTGACTTGTGTCATAGCCTAACCAAAAAGAAAAAATAATGAGGGGTGGGAAAAGGAAATAGAAAGCCAATTATATGCTGATTTGCTAATGTTATTTTTCAGATTAAATGCCACTTCAAATTACAAAACCGGTCATACTTGAAGCTGTCAGTTTTCTGAGCACTTTCTTGAGAAGTCTTGTTTTAGAAAGAGAATGTTGAAACACAGGGCCCCTCAGGGGGCCAACCAAACTTTGACAGAGGTTTAACAGTCCTTGAAATTATATCCTCAAACCTTAGAGAGCCTGCTGATTCAGTGGGAAAGGACATAAGCTGAGCAAGTTATAAATAAACTCTTTTATCAGAGGCAATGGTTTCATGGTGACTTCAAAGACCAAACCACGGATAGTAAGTTCTCTGATGTTCTGAAGACTGTAAGAACCTTATTATATTGGTCAAGCCATTCTTGGATCCAAACTGAAATTTGATAACACTAATGGGTTTTTTTTCCTTCTATTTGTACAATTTTAAACAAATTCTAGTTAATCCAGGTCAGTAATATATATCATGAAATTTAAAAGAAACAAGACCGTACATATTTTATATTATTATCACTTCTGTCTCAAAGATTTTCTCATACAAAATACCATCACACATCACATTCCCCAAAGCAAAAATGTGTTCTAGGCAGCAACTTAAGTTCCTGGAGAGGCACAGAAGTGATTGCCTCCACGCTGCCCTGGTAACTCGGGCTAGTTCAGTGTGCCTTTGCTGGGCCCAAAAAACCATAAAGGAAAAAAGACACAAGAGAGAATCTTTCTAATTAGGTTTAATGGATTTAATCATTGAGCAGGTTACTTTAAAGTCTAAGAGAATCATGAAGATAAGTGTAAGGTAATAGTAGCCAACAAATATGTTATTTCCAATGTAAATATGTATAGCTATCCCTTGCTCAATTTAGAAAGATTTTTAAATACTAGATAGAAAATAATATTCAAAGAAATTTTTGAAAAACATTCAACGTGTAATTTAAAAATCACTTGTGGGATAATTTGAAGTCTCACTCTCCCTGAACACTGAATAAACGAAACAATTACAAAGAAACGATGTCATGCTATGCTGAAAATGTTAGCACATAGAATGAATCTGATATGGACAGTAATCGTTGTGTATAAGGTTTACACGTTTCATAAAAATGATACCAGTAACCCCCTAAGACATACTACTTGAGGCATTTATAGCAACTGACATGTGTTAGTGGGAAATTCAGTGTGGATTTGGTTACAACACGACACAGCCGCAACACCCAGCCACACAGTAGGGATCTGCGTAGCGGCTGCCTGCGACTCTCCGGCCGACGGGAGTCAAGGGCACAGTTCTCCGGACACCTGAGTGTGCGCACGGGCATTTATTGTGAGGGGAGCCTTATCAGAAACATGCCCCAAAGGGAGTCAAAAGTGAAGAATATCGTCATTGGCAAGGGAAAGGAAAGTTGTTAAAGCCTTGTCAGCTTCGGAGGAAACCGGCAGAGGGGCGCTTACTGCAAAGAGTTCAGAACTTCTAGGGCAGGGGTGCCAGGATCATTTGCATCAGATAAAAACAAAATAGTGTAAAATGCAGAGTTGTGCCTGTGCTTTGATTCGGAAGCAGTCCTTAATTTGGGTTTGCAGAGTTGTTGTTAAATGTTGGGGCACACTCGCGAATGCCACTCTGCACGTTTCCGGGGGAAGCAGACTCTTTCCGCTAAGACATATGAAAGCCATGTCACAGCACCTCCCCATGTCACAGACAAAGGGAGGAGACGGAATACCCACATGCACACAGAGAGCATGTAAGCTTTTAATTAATATTTATGTTGTTTTTCAAAGTGGAAGGAGTCTGTAAGTGACTGTGTATTTTTAGTTCTAGGCATACAATTCTTTTTCACCTTTGCTGTGAAGTCACCGTTCTCTCTTTGCGCATTACCAGTACGACCGACTGGAGTGTTTAAGAAGAAGATCCATCGCGTAAGTGAACAACTAACATAATGAGATATGTGATGTGATAGAAAGGAAAATGAGGAACTGAGATTCCTAAAAACAACAGTCTTTAATCAGTAAACATCTTCTTAGGAAAGCGATACTTGGGTTGAGACCTTAACATAAAGGATGTGAGGGGAGAAGAGAAACAATTCAAGGAATGGGGCAGATACCAAGAACCAACAGAACCTTTACAGAGACCCTCAGGCAGAAGGATTGAGACACAGGAAGACCCGTCTGGCTGGAGTGCAGTGAGCCGGGGTGGGAGCAGTGTGAGCAGTGCTAGGGAGCTGGGACCCAAGAACCAGATCACACTGTCCTATAACACAGGGTGAGAACTTAGGATTGTATTCTAGTTGCAAGGAAAGCCCTTGGAAAATTTTATGTAGAGGAGTGACATGATTGAATTTCGATTTTAGGAGAACTTAATACTCTTCTGAAAATTAATAGATGGGAGTGAAAGAGGGGAAGTAGCCACACAAACTTAAGAATTGGGAGTCATCCTGGGAAGGGAAGCACTCCTTCATCAATGCCCAATTCAGGGCTTTGTCCCCTCTCCCCTCCAGCCTCCCTATCTTTTATCTACAGTAGAGCATCCTGCATGTAAGGCTTATTTAATCTTTCTAAGGATGGACAGTTCCCAGTGCATAATTGTATTTTGGATAAAGTCCATCACTAGCCTCAGGGCATCTCTAGGATATGAATGCAACCTCACTTGTTAACATGATGTCTAATTAATTTCTCAAAATCTCTCAGTTTTGGTAACCAAAATTCTCACTATACATTAGACATCCCTTGCCTTTGGGTGCCTCCATGTCTCTGATGAACTATGACTAGTACCCAGAATTCCGACCTTCACCTCTAACTCTCAGAGCTTACTAAACCATTGTGTATGGCCCAAGAAAAAGATCCGTCCTCCTTGGAGTAATCCTATCGTCCAAACCAGAAATAGTTCCTTCCCTCTATGCACTTCTCTTATCCCTCTCTTCCCCCTCTCTCTGAAAGTAAATAAATAAAATCCTAAAAAAAAGAAGGAAAATTTTCCCATTTGATAATATCTTACATGAAAATTTAGAGGAAAAATACCAGATTTTCTCTGATATATTTCAGATATTACATTTAAAAATGTGTGCTATTTGCAATTATCATAACTATAACAATGATAGTATATAACCCCGTAGATATTTGTATAAAACAGAGACCAGAGTCATGAAACAAATAGAAATGCACGGCTGTAGTTAAGGAGCCTGTGGTCTGGGAATCCAGGATTAATTTCTTTCTGAGTAAATTTCTCCTTCCACCTTCTCCTACCTTCTGAAATCCGAAAGGAACTCTGTGGCAGTGGTGTCTATGTTTTCTGTCCCTTACAATCACTCAAACTTCACCATCATTAGGCACCAAAATTGTCGGTAAGCTGATTAATACTTTATAGCTCATTGGAATATAGTGTTATTTCTGACAAAAGTCAATGAGACCAAACGAAAACATTTGTAAGACTTCTTTGAGAAAAATGATTTATTGCCATTGAAATTCTTCTCTGTGGTTATACACAAAGTCAAGATTTTTATGTGTCTGTATCTAAAAGTATCACTTTCCATGAGTACATGCATGCTTTTGGTGAGTTCTCAATTTTCTCCTCACTGGGACCCCTTACACTTTACCTGAGGTGGGAGCCCTATCAGCCTTTCCTCTTTTTAACTCAGCTTGCTGAAGGCCTCGCAATGCCATCAGCAATCCCAGCTGTGGCTTTCCGAACAATACTTTCTCTTGTGGCAGCTGTCAACTCCATTTAACGTAACCAAGTAGGGAAAAAAAACCTCTAGAAAAATCTATATCTTCACTCAAAAGCAACTCTACCAAGCTCCTCACAGGTGACAAGAGAAATAGCAACTTAGATAATTTTGAGTTGAAATAAAATGGGTAAATTTTACTACCAATGTAAACAATGTGAACTTAGCTGATATTCACTTATAAATTAAAAGTTTATAAAATCAATTTAAAACAGAATCAAGCATATACAAATCTCTGACTATAATTATACAATTACTTCTGAATATATTATACAAATAGGGGGTCCTCAAATACTATTTTATCACAGTCTCTGTATCACATACTAGATGCCTTACATTCCTAGTTAAACTTGGTTCATCCGATGCTACTTTAAAGCTGTCTTCCATTTACAATACTGAATTAGACATAAAATGTCTCAAAACCTACACACAAAATGGAAGAGTCTGAAACCAAAACACGTGCCATTTTTCTCCTATGCAGAACAAGACGAGATTCCCCAAAACCTTTCTTTTGATATTTCCAAATAGGCAAAAAGGAAGAGAATGTTGCTTGGGCAACGCTAACCTTCACATTGCTCTATAAGCCTTAGTCAAGAAGGCTTATGTGAACCTTCATCACACGTGAACTCATCACGCATTTCCATATTCAAAAATTATAAGGTAAAAGTCTTTCAAACTGTCCTAAATGGATCCAAATATTATAGAATTTGGGGTCAAATATATCCCCTTTCGCATTCAAATTAGTAGAATCACAAGCATTCAAACTGCTCCTTAAAAAAACGTCACTTTTTTTCCGTGTTCCAGTGAACTCTGACTCAAGCATCTATTTAATTGGCTTAAAAATGCTACAGGATGTGTTTCGGCTAATAACCAGATAGATCTGAGGGAAAACAAAGTAACCTTTGGTGGCTGACTTTCTACTTCTTTTCAAAGTTTCTTTATATGTTTTGGATAATAGCCTTTTACCAGATGTAGCTTTTGCAGACATTTTCTCCCACACTGTGGCTTGTCATCTTATTCCCTTGCACTTTCTTTCTCAGAATGCAAGTGTTTATTAATTACTTCAGTCAATAACTTGCCTTTGGTGCTGTATCTAAACAGTTATCATAAGCAGAATCATCTAGGTTTTTTCTTGTGTTATCTTCTAGAACTTTTACAGTTTTTTAATTCACATTTAGGTCTGTTATCCATTTCGACTTAACTATTGTGAAGGATACAAAGTCTATGTCTAGATTAATTTTTTGCATGCAGATGTTTAATTATTCCAGAATGATCTTCCGAAAAGAACTATTTTCACTCCATTGTGTTGCCTTAACTCCGTTGTCAAAGATCAGTTGACTGTATCTATGGCGGTCTATTTCTGGGCTCTCTATTCTGTTCCATCGGTCTGTCTACGTTACGTTTTACCAATGCTACAATGTAATTACTGTAGCTTTATATTGTCTTGAAGTGAGGTAATGTCAGTCCTCCAACTTTGTTTTTCTCGTTCAACAGTGTGTTGGCTCTTCCGGATCTTTTTTTCTGTCCATATAAACTTAAGAATCAGTTTGCTGAAATCCATGAAGTAGCTTGCTGAGATTTCAATTGGGATTACATCAAATCTATAGCTCAAGTTCAGAAGAACCGAGATCTTGACAACACTGAGTCTTCCTATCCATTAATATGGAAGGTCTTCCCATTTCTTCAGTTCTCCTTTGATTTCATTCATAGTCTTTTACAATAACTTTTATTTTTTAATTTGCTTTAAAATTATTTATGCTCTGTGCCCATTTATTTAAAGAGAGCTTAGACACAAATAGCTACGCTCAATGAAAACCCATAGTATAACTTATCTATCATTATTTTTCTCTAAAATTAAGGAAAAGTGATACTCATAAATATATTTTTGCTTTAATTTTCATTTATAATAAAACACATATTTGTTCATTGTGTATGAGTGCTCAGGCTTTATATTCAGATACATATAAGAATCAAAGGCAAAAGAACAAAATTATTGTTTTCATTTCATTTTTTAAAAATAAATACAAAGTTTCAAAATTATATAAAGTAGAAAAAAATCCACTCTGGTATTCCAGCACTGATTAAAATATTCCAGACTCTGCACAACACAATATTAGGGGAGAAAATGAATCATGAAAATCTTAACAAGCCATCCTAATGTTATTATTTATAAAACATATAAATGCAAACTTCACAGTCTTCTCAATATTAATTGGGCTCTAGCACTGGAATTGTCAGATGGTTTAAGTAAAAACTAGATTTCAGGGTAACTGGCATAAACCTAACAATTTTGTAATAACAGTTTTAGTTACTAGTTTGTGATGATTTCATCCTGTGGTAGTCATTCAAACACAAGCGAGTGTTTAAGAATTTGGAATTATCTCCCCAAGGGTTTGCTATGACTTTGATAAACTCACAGCAGAGCTTATAGTATGTACACTAGTTACAATCTATAACAAATGTTAACAGTTCCTCAAGACATCTTACATTAAAATAAAAAGATTTCATCCCTGACTGGTGTGGTTCAGTGGATTGAATGCCAGCCTGTGAGCCAAAGGGTCAGTGGTTTGATTCCCAGGGAGGGCACATGCCTAGGTTGTAGGCCAGGTCCCCAGTAGGCAGCACACAAGAGGCAACCACACATTGATGTTTTTCTCCCTCTCTTTCTCCCTCCCTCCTCTCTCTCTCAAAATAAATAAATGATCTTTTAAAAATGCATTGTCTCTTTTAGTTATCACTGCAGAACTGAGTACTATTAGTATTCCAAATTTATAAGTAGGGAAATTAAGTATGGAGAATTGAGATAGCTGTCTAAGTTTCATGACTGTCAGTGGTTAAAATGAATTTGCACCCAAGTCTATGTGCTTCTCCGAGCACATAATCAAGTTATGACTTACTCAGGTAACTGTTTTTTTCAAGTATAGAGAGATACATGGAACTATTTTGACACAAAATTTATACCAAATCTTTCCTGAGAGGCTCTGTATAATTATTGATTGATAACCTTGCAAGCATCTTTCTCATTATTATGCACAAAACTCCCATGAGAACATTCTGAAATGCAGGCACTTGTACTCTAGTATAGGGACTAGCAGTCTTGTCATCTGGGAGACTAGACTCTTAACTCTCTGGCTGACATTGTAGTTTTTGACACTACTGAGTCTTAAATTTCTCTTTAGTAATATGGATAATTTTATCTTTATAGTTGTAGTATATTGGAAAGTGCACTAGCACCAGAATCAAAAGATTTGGTTTTAATTTTAACAGGTGTTAACTAGTTATATGCTTTGGAAATATGATTTCTTTAAGTCTAGTTTTCTTATGACAGCATAAGAGTTGGGTGTTTTTCAGAGGGCATGTTCATTACTCTATATCAACAGAATAACATGAGAATTAACATTAGCTACTTATCTTGAGTTCCTTCAATATTATATATTGATCTAAATTAGTATCCAACATTTTTAAAACTAACATTTAGGTGTAAAGTTATAAACTATATGGTGTATAGCTGAACAAATATTGTTCTTCCAAAGTAAAAAAAAAAAACTTGACAGATTTTGTAAGAAAATATTTTTTACCATACCATACTGTTCTTTTTACCAAAAATTTTAAAATTTTAAATTGGCCTGTCTTTAGGAATACTACCAATAAAGGAAAAGAATTCATTAGCATGGTATTTACTTTCTTGTCTCCTTGCACATCGCAACGGCCCTCCCCACTCCATCATTCTATCATCGCCTTGACAGTCTCCAAGCAATATTTCATCTTTTCCTTCATCACCATCCTTATTTTGTACATTCCTTGAAGAAGTAAAAACAACTCTCTCCTCTCAATCACAACCACAAATAAATTTTAAAATCCCTAAATATATACAAAGCAGAGCGTGTTCAAGTTCTCTCCATAACATCCTGAATTTCTGTGAAGTTCCTTTTCACTTGTTAAATGTGGGAACTTTGGATCCAACGTATTTCAGGATATGATCCTATGTAGTGCACTATTCGTCTTCTGTTGTCAGTGCACGTGGTACTCTCCAATCAGTGAAGAAACATTAAACTATGTCAGGATGGTCCATTCAGTCTTTCCAGGTCAGCAATGCACTCCTCAGAGCACTAGGCAAAATAGCATGATGGCTGGGATGAAGATATAATTTGGACACAGTCTTTAGGATTTGCAAATATGAAATTTAGTTTAATGTGTTTAATGGGTATTCTGACTACTTCCAAGTTTTCTCTATCTGTTCTATGGCTTATTTTCCAGACATTTTTTAATGAATATTATCCTTTTTCAGCTTTTTCATGAATGTGAACTGCTACATAAGTCAAATATCTTGATTTGAACTTAAAAAATAGAACAAAAACCCACTAAATAAATCCCATTTTTAAAGCTGTTTTAAATGATTTGTCATCCAATCTAACTAACATTTTAATTAATTTCATGTTGGCATTTACACAAATTCAAAAGTACATTTTGAGAGCAATTTTAAAATGTTGGGAGTGGACACTGTGTGGTTTGAAAAGACACCTTGTGAATTTCTTTTATCCAGAGAAAACTGCACTGATTTGTGGAAAGAGCCATACTGTAATAACATTTATGTGGTCCCCGCACCACTGCAGAAAAGGTGCCTCTGCCTTCCTTGTTTATATTTGCAGTCTTCTCTCCCTGCACTGGACACACACACAAAATGAGATTAGTAGAAATTAACTTTCCTCAAAGAAGGGAATATTGGACCTATGACTTCAACTACTCTAGCAAATCTTTTTTTCTGGGCTGCCAGTAACCAAATTCTCCTCAATTTCAGTCAACACATACATGTGGATAAGTTAGCTAATTCATTATATAAAGCGAGACAGAAAGGAGTCTCTTGAATCAGTCTGACAAATTTTGTATTACAGTCTAGGATATTCTGTGGCATGATTGGCGAAAAGAACATTTGTATACTTATGATAAAGATTTATTGGACTGAGTAACAATTGCATGAGTAAGATCAGAACAAATGGCCTGTAATATTCTGTCTCATTTAAAAAGAGAGAGCTAAGCACTTCAGTGAAATTGCCTAAAACATATAAAGATGTTCTTGGGTCCTATATAATATAAACATGATTGCAATGTTTTCAATATGAAAGTCCAGAAAAAAGCAAATTCCAGCAGCCTAGGAATTGGTGACACTGGACTTTAGGAAGTACAGCATTATCAGTTTCCTTCATTTCACTGCAAGTCTTCATTAGTAATACTCTGTGAAAATGAATACGGAAGAACCCACAGGTATGGTCAGTAAATGCGAAAACTTTAGTAAGAAGAAATGGAGGCATCTATCCTGTAAGAGTCTGCAGAATGTCTCCAATTAGGTCAATTTTCTCATTGCAATTCTATTCTTTACAACCTATTATAAAGTCACTTAAATAATTGTTATCAAAACAGGCCTCTTGATTGATTTATCTGGAAGAGTGGTCCTTATCTTCTTTTGGAAATGTGGTACTTCTTATTTTAATTTTTCTCAAGGATCCTAATTGTCAGCAATTTTTCACTAAATCATCTGCAAAGGACACCATAAAAAACTACAGAGAGAATTTCTAGGAAGATTACGCATTCTAATTAGCCATTCACTTTTTCTTTCAATGGCAACATTGCTATGGCATGTGGCTTCCAAATATTTTAGAGTCTGATGTCCTCAGTGTCAGGGTACTTACTCCATGATGAAGAAAAACAAACACTTAACATATTGATATGCTGGAACATTTTCTAGAAAACAATTTATCTCATTTTCTGCCTAAATATCTCACTTTGTCATCTAAGTATCACATTGTGAATTGACACCATTAAACGCTTGGTTGAAAATATAGAAAATTATTTCCTTTGCTTCCTCATCTGCCAACCTTTTCACATATGAAAGGGTTTTGTTGCTTAGTTTTACTGAATTCATTTGTCTCCACTCACTTCAGCAGTGACTGCATAACCATCAGCAGATCCATTATTAGTATTTTTCTAATGGATACTCAGTTGTGCATTTAGGTTTATAAAATAATTCTCTCCTTGTGGTTCCTAAGGAAAGTCATATTTCTCCACAAACTCCAAGGGATATTTATTGCAGAGTTACGTAGAAAGAATATTTTGTTTTCTTGTTATATCAATAACTTGAGAACTAAAAATATAGTCCATTATATAGGTAAAGATAGCTTGGTTTACAAGCAATTGTTTTCTGAGAACACAGTGCATCTCTTGTAAATTCTCTGATGGCCACCAGCCTCTCAGTCTGGGTGGGTTGCATTCCACTGTTGATGTACTTAAGGTTTGTTTTAATTCACATGTCACCATTACGGATGTTGGTTTTTCAGTGTTTCAGTCTTGGAGACCCAACAAATCCGCAGCCAATGAAAACTCATTCTTTTAGTTTCGTGCCCAAAAATATATCAGCATGTAACTTAAAAAGATCGTACTTTTTATTGCAATATCAGATGGGCTAAGTTTGTTACCTCCCAGCAGATTAACCTCCGAGTCTGTACCAATTCATTAAACATGCACATCAGTCACAGACTGCAGTATAATTTATTGCAATTAAGCACTTCTGTGTCGGGGAACCAAAATGAGATGGCCCATTATCAGTGCTGTTAATGGTTTTCTGAACAGTCGCCAGTTCATTCACCCCACCCACCCTTCAATAATAAAATAATTTTGACAAAGGGCCCATGTTTCAACATTTTTAATAAAAACAAAATAGAAAAACCATCAGTAACTGAGCAGTAAAGTTTCCTCTCTCTTTCTTCCCTGCCAAAACTAACAGAAAAGAAAATGTCAGTCTGGCTTCTTGCCAGAAAAAGAGGAAATTGAATGGTCTTGGTTCTTCTTCTTTGACTAGTAGCATTGTGTATACAGAATGCTTGGCTCTGGGGCTCATTCTGACAGAACCGAAACACAGATAAGAAGTTTCGAGGACTCCATTCTGCAATTTATAGACCTTGATTCTGTTTAAGATCTTTCAATGCCACATAACAAATCAATGTGATTTAGAAAACAGCGTTGTTTCTGCCATTGACATAAGCCATATGTGAACTGCTAAGCTACTATGCAAGCCACAGCAATAAATTCCGGTCACTTGCCGGAGATTCTGTAATATTTGGGGCCTCGGAATAATTCAAACCATTATCATCTTGAATGATGTCTCACTAAACTGCTGCCTGGTAATGAACGCTAAAAGCAGATAGAGTTGTTCTTAAATAAATTTCCCGGGTAATTCATTCAGAATAATAGGACAGGAAGCTCTGTTTGAATTACAGATTTTGCTGTATCAAAATCGTTAAATGTCCCTTTTACAGACACTAGGAGTGTAATCTACGTACTCAAATATCTGGCACAGACAATGTTTGATCCAGAGAGTAGAGCTATTAATTACCGAAAAACCCTAAAATAAGTGTGTCATCTTGTCTTGCTGCAGAAAATAAATTGTGTTTTTGCTACTCTGTTAAACTTAGTCTGAATGTCTCACCGAGAAGCCAGAACGCTCATTGTTTTCGTGGGAAATAGCTGAAGTAGCATATGTGGCACAAAGGACAGATAAAATAGTAAATTTGTCCAAAGGTTGAAAATTTTTATACCCTGTTACCCTCTATTTACAGGGGATTCCGTAGTCAGTATGACTCTAATCTCACACAGAAAGAAATCTACATTATTAAGACCTCCTTTCAGATTTAGTCAATTATCCTGTTTCAAGTATGTATACATTTAAAAAATAAACTAGTTCGAATCAGAGAGTATTTTTTTAAACATCAAATTTACAATACTATTAAGCTTCATTCGTAATTATAGGGGAAGCATTTACCTGACAAATAAGATGAGATTAGATTAATGTGTCAAAAACAAGTTTCCAAACACTGCTCAGGAGCTGTAGTCTCAAAATCAATCTTTAATGATGTTCTAGCCTCTCTGCATTTCTTCTCCTCTCTTTTTTATCTATAACTAATCTCTTATTTTATATTTCCACAGAGAGCCATTCAATTCCTTAGCCAATTTCTAAAATCAATTCAAATCCTCCTTCGTAATAAGTGCATCATATTTTTAATTGCTTTTTATAAATTATTTTAATTCCCCAAATTCCAGAAATGTTGCATTTAAAACACATATCCAATTAATCTTAATAATTATGTTACATTATATTAATTAATTATGTTCATTATTAAGCTAGGCAAACTAATGATCAGTTTTAAAACATTTTCATTTTTCAAAATTAAACATTTTGAGGTGATTGGATATTTTAAAATATCTGCTTTATTTTAAATGATATCACATGAAAACAATAAGGAGATCTTGGATTCTTGGTGTGAAGAGTAAATATTTTTAAAAGTTAATCCTATGAATGCAAAATAATTATTGAACTAGGATTTTAAATTAGCATCTATTCATATCTTAAAAATGATTTTTCATTTAAGAAATGCACAGAAACACAATTCAAAAATATCTTTTGTATACATTTGAAAATAATAGAAACAAAATTAAATATTTTTCTACTAAACACATAACAGAAAAATATATAATATGTTATACATATATTTAAACTTGTATATGATAGCTTGCATCAGAACTAAGAGAGAGATGTAAAAGTCTAAGACGTAGGTCACTGTATAAAAAAATGTGTAACATAATTAGGAAAATATACAAAATAGTCATTAAGAAATGTTGTGACATTGACCATAGTGGGAAACTGTTAACATTTGCTATGAACTGAATTTGTTGTACGCAAAAGAGAAGAATTTGACTGTCGACGGTGGAGCGGTTTCGTGGAGTGGAATGCGCAGAAAAAGAACAAAAGGGGGGAAGGTCCACCACATAAGTGGAAGGGAGAGGAGCCAGCAGGGTAGTCATTAAGGTGAAAACCAGGTCAAGGCACCAATAAAGAGAAGCTGAAATGAAGCCTGAGTGTGAAGTAATTGTTTTCTAATTATAAATACGCTTGGCTAGGAGGTAGGGAGTGAGCTGGCAGGGAAAGACTAACATTAATTTTGGTGGATGTGTTGTAATATGGAGTGGTCTTGAGTTTAGAAAGCCAATCTATGTTACAGTGTAAGATATGTAATGCAACTAATTACAAATGAGGAATAGCACGTGATGGCTGTGACGTATCATCTTGTTTTAAAATGATTGGTCCTATGTTAATGTCGGGTTTGGGAATCAAAGAGGAAATTGGAAACCGTGCTTGGTTCGTGTCCGCCCTGGACAAAAAAATTAAAGGGTGCTGAAGTTAGCATCATGGGAATTTCTGCACTGAATAGGATGTAGGTCACAAAACTATAACAAAAGGATTAAGTATAACCTTAATACATGGTTACAGTTTAAAGTCAGTTCTCTAAGGATAGGTAGTGATTATATGCCTTCTTTCATATATACTCCAAAGGATTATTTTAAATGAGATACAACTACAGGCTGAGAGATTATATTACGACAAAGTAAACACAATCCTGTGATTAGGCAGGGCCTTGCATAACATTGACATTTACCCATTTACGCCTCTGGAAACAAAAAGAGAGTTGAGTTCCCTGAATTCCATTTTCTCACCTAATCTAACTGTTTCCTAAGTGTGAGAGTAATACAATAACCCTAAGAGAACAGTACTTGCAAGACCTGCTTCCGAGCTGGGAAAGGGGCTGACATCATGAACTGGATGCAGGGAATGTGGACTTTGCTGAACTGGTATGTCTGGCATTCAGCTGGCAGGAGGGAAGAGGACTTTCCAGAGGAGAAAAACAGGGCAGAGAAAACTAACTAGGTGCTTACTTATCTTCCTTCCTTCCTTCCCTCCATTTCTGAAAAGTGAAGTTCCTATCACTTCCAAGAAATTGTCAGGAAAGGACTTGCGGCTACTCACATTAAAGCCCCCCAACCCTCCCCTGACCTTCAGTCTACTTTAATTGAACAGACGGATATGTTTCACATGATCAAGTGAGGAAACGTGACTAATACCAATGTCATTACGGTCTTACCTTTAACTGAATTTTGATGTATCTTCAGCATACGTGAGACAAGGTGGAGAGAGCATCTGTCTCCATACCCCTGTAACCAGCTGGGCGTCTCGGGATTTCCTAGTCTATAAGTTACCTCACAGAAGTTCAGGCCAAGGACACCAGGGTGGATCTGTGGTCTCTGCAACATCCATGAAATCGCTAATATACTGTAGCACCACTGAGATCTCAGAAACTAAACGGTGTGGAACTCAATTTATCTGCCTCGGAGGGATTAAGAGTGGAGTTCAGCCTGCCAGGATGCAGGCCTCTGGTTCCGTGGCGTCTAGGTACTAAAGACCTGGGGCCGAACTGTCCCCCCAGCTATAATTATGCAAGCTGTGTATGGCAGAAAAATGCTATAATTAAAGTCACAAAATGTTTTTCGTCATAATTTTCTTTTATTGGTATATAACTTTGTGGGGAAAGAAAGGCTCTGGTTTGTCTGACATTCTCTTCTCTGGCATTACACATTTCCTTAAAAAGACTTGGGTAAATAGTAGGTCAGCTTCTTGGGAACTAAGAATGTATAAAAAAATTACAAAATAATTAGAAGAGTAGATTTTTATTTTCAGGTTGAACTTTGTATCACCACGGCATTTCACAATTCCAGTTCAAAATATTTCCCTTTCTTAGGTAAGTTGCCTTGAAAAGTTACTACAAAGTTTCCTTGTTATTAAACTATTTTAATACTGTTTTTAGCTTTAAAAACAGTATTTAATTATTTTAAAAGAAAATGTGGAAGGAAATAAGTAACTCATAAACTATTAAGCTGAAAACTTTCCTCCAGAGAAGCATTCTTCTCTGCATTCTGTGAATTCTGTGCACGCGTGTTTCCTTTCGGGGTTTTATTATAATTCCCTGATACCAAAGTTGATACCTGAAGGGTCATTGTTTCCCCTGTGTCACCTGGAACAATACCCTGCCCATGGTAGGCCCTCAACAAATGTTATTGGTCCCCCAAATCCAGGAAGGTATCTCGCTTTCCTGAAATTGCTTATCAGTTAGAGTTCACTGCTATTTTAATAAACTAGGGAGCACTCATGGATCTGAAAATATAAACTTATGTTCACATGGGAAATACAATGCTGGATTTTTTTAATCTATTTTGTATGCAGCAATCAAGCAAATAAAACATAATTAATTAAGAAGAAAAATTGTAACGTTTCATGTAACTGTAGATGATGGTTTGTCATTTGTATCAATGGAAGAACAGACTGTTGAGCAACCCAAGCGAACAGGTCCTCTTAGGGAAGCTCGGAGGAAAGCTTTGAATCAAGGGATTGTGTTTTTATACTGACGTCTGACCAATGTGGACTCTGCTCCTCTGGGGACCTGCTGCATGGGTCATAATAACGTCCTACTAGATCAACACCACACAGGAGGCTCCATCAAGTTTGGTTTCTTCCACCTTTCGTCCTTCACATCGCCTCCCATGCTGCGAGGATAACATTGTGGAACAGATTCACGTAAAATTTCCCTCTTTCACTCTTCCCCCAAAGAACTGGAAGTGGTTTGGTTTTCAAGTTTTCAAAACCTTTGGTTAGAAGCTAAGGCAGAAATGACAATAAAAATGCTAATCAAACACATGATCTACAGTCGGTACTTTTTCTCGAGGAGTCACATGGTGAGTATCAGTGGCTGGCTGGGGTGGGAATGTGGATATTGATCCCAGGTAATCAGAGATAAGAGGGTTGTGTCCTAGACTTGCATGTTCACTGAAGTGAATTTTTTTCCAGACCCTGTTTTGGAAAAAGCATTTTACAATCTTACATCAAATTAAAAAGAAAATCTTAGAGGTTATACTTATTATTAGTGGAGTTTATAATCGTAGAAGTTGTATGCAATTAAAAATATTTTTCTTAATAAAATTAAACTATGCTCAAAAGCTCTTGGCAGCCCCTCAAATATAACAAAGAGACTCGGTTCATTTTAATGTGCTCATAAAAATAGAAATTTAATTAAACCCTAGAAATATGAACACATTTTAAATTTAATATTCCAACTTGTGCTATGTGGACCAGTATGCCACAGACATGCAGCATGGAATCAGAATGAACTAATATAGTGACAGCATAAATATTAAGAAGACAGATGGCATGTCTGTTCAGTTCTTCCCACTACTCTCGGGCATAGAACCATGTCTAGTTCCAGATTAGCTCTCTACAAATTATTTATGAAGCAAATAAATACTCTACAAAGGTAGCCATAGGATGTTCACCTGGAAGAAGGAATAAGATGAAGGAAGTAAGCCTCTCCCCCATTATTAAATTATTCTGGTAGTCACTAAAGCCAGGTTGTGACATCATGAACTAATCTGTATTTGAGAAAAAGAGAGAATTAACAATGTCGACTTGATTGTGACCCAGTCACAATCTTTCAACCTTACTTCCTGGACAGAGAAGACGTTACTCACTTTGGAATATATTGTTCTCCTCTCAACACACACACACACACACACACACACACACACACACACACACTCCCCCCACACACACACTGGCTGTAATACCAATCACCTTATGAAATAAACAAATTAAAAAAATTTTCTAGGTAGTACATACTCCCTACAGAAACTTCTCGATTTCTCTGTTTTCCTCTCTAGCATACCTGCCTATACCCACTCTCCAGTTTCTCACCTCCCCACCTTATTTAACCACCTCCAGTCAGATATTTATGCCTACATCTTCACAGAAAGCATTCTCTGAAAGATATCCCTTGATGTTCTTTATATCAAAGCATCTGATCAAATCTTAATGTTCACTTTACCTGATCCCTTAGCAGCATTGACACTGATGATCAGCCCACATTTTCAAACACTTTGTTTCTGAGGGCCCACAGTTCCCTAGTTTTCTTGCTACCTCCAGGGCCACTCTTTCTCAATCTCACACGCTGGCTCCTCCTCACTGGAGAAAACTGTCCAACATCAAGTGGTAACACTCCACTGAATAAACAAGTCTTCCCTACCTCACTTATGGACACTCGCTACACTGGCCTTTTTGCTCGTGCTTGAACTGGCCAGATTCACTCTGGCTGCAGAACATTTGCATGGGCTGTTCTCTCTGTCTACAACACTGGCCTTAGAGTAGACACATGACTCATTCCCTTGCTTCATGTGTATGTCTACTTAAATATCATCACAAGGGCATAGAGATCTGTTCTGAACTTTTTTTGACATAGCCTTTTTCTTCAGTCAATGCTAGACCCTGAACTGGATTCATTTTCTTCATTATATATATATTTCATAATATATATATGACATGTCATATATTCATTCACCAATTTGTTTTATCATCTCTCTCCCTGACTAGAATGGAAGGCCTATGACATTAGAAACTCTGTCCTTTTTGTTCACCACCACGTAGTGGTGCCTAGAACAGTGTGTGGCACATTGTAGAACTCAATACATATTTGTTGAATGAATGAATGGAGAATAGCACCACATTTAAAATATAGTATTAGTGTATTCCATGTTTTGGTTTGCTGCTACCCTACCTTGATTTACATATTCAATAAAAATGTTTTAACATCTACCAACTACCATGGCAATTTTCTGAGCAAGGAACTGTGTGGATGTGCGTTTGGTGTGTGTCACATACACACACGTGTGTACACATGAAGTCAGGAAAGGAGGAGTATTCCAACCTTACAGCTCTCAAAGAACTTACAGTTTGTATGTGTAAAATTTAACTACAACACAAAGCAATATATAATAAAAGCCACAGATATATTTACTTGTTCATTCATTTAATGCATATTTGTTGAAGATCTCCAAAGTGCCTGAACTAAGGAAGACAACAAAGAGTGGGAGGAAATGAGAAAAAAAAAACTGTAGGAAAAGTGGCAGTATTCTAGATATACACATATTTAAAACTTGTGTAAGTGGCAGGTTGAAGCTGACTTAAGAGAGTTAATAATAGACAAGATAAGAAGGAAGATTTTACTGCATTATAAAAAAGAGTAAGTAATAAAAACATAATGAGTGACATTTCTAAGCCAAAGCACCTGAAAAAGTGCAGGCAGTGAAATATCCCATGTAAAGAAGCTTTTGCCTCAGTCACTCCCTAGAGAAGAAAGATATTTTTGTTCTGAATACATAGTATAGCAAAGACACAGGCTCCAGAAAATTTATTTTAGGCTTGAGGAGAAAGAGCCAAATACCAAGAAAAATATGTTCCAGACTATGATGATCAGATCAAATCGTAGTTTTATGAAATACTATGTGGGAGCATCCTGCACGGCTTTTCATCCTCAATTTTTAAAGACTGAACTGGCCAAGTTTTCACTATGAAATTATTGCCCAGTTTTGAATCTATAATGCTTGATATTATAGAATTGTCAAAAGATGTTAACTTCAATTTTTGGCCATTTACATCCTTAGGCATTTTAAGAATCTCTCCATGAGAATATTTGACATTAACTTTGAAAACCTTTCCACTTTAAGGAAAGTGTTAGCTATTTTAGAAATCCACATGGCTTATTATTTGTGACTGTAATAGAAATGCTGTTTCTAGCATATTTTTCATAAGGAATGTTTGTTTGTACATTGGGTTGGTTGGGTTGGTTGGGTCGGTTGGTCGGTTGATTGAAGTGCTAAATAAGTTTTCTATCAAGGCTACAACATGGGTCTGAAGATCTTAGGTTATATTTGTGTTTAAAAATAAATATGTAGACTATCAGCAAAACAAAGGATGGGTTCAGATTAATCGAAACATTCAGAGGGGGAAATGTAAGGAAATAGTGTGTCCCCTTTTTCAAGTCCGTGGACAAATTTAATGTCTGTTATCAAGCTCTAAGAGATTGCTCGACTTGGGCTTTGGCTCTTCCCTATTCGCCTGAGCACTGGGGTAGTTGTGTCCTTTTGCCGTGATCTCTGCTGTCTTTGTGCTCTTTGAGAGCAACCCATCCCATTCATTAACTACAAAAAGAACAGCACTTCTCTGCAGCAGGAAAGGTTCAGGGAGGGCTGGTCCTAACAGACACAGAGAATGGGCTCAGATGCAGAACACCTATAAATTCACATTTTATTAGCCTGCTTCACATCCTGCTCAACTCCTTTCTCACCCCACAGGAGAAAATCCCTGTTTACATGGACAATCTCCGTGGGATGCTGGAGAAGTATGAACTGTGCTCTGTGAAAACAACTAGAGTCACATGTGGGGAAAGTCAGCTTCATATGGCCTGTGAGGGCTGTATGTCTCTCAGTCTATATTCCTCTGAAGAGGTCTACCATCCTCAGTCCTGTGAACTCAAATAGGAACCTCCTGTGAGCATCGGTTACTTAAAAAATTCCACGGTTAATATACCAATAAAGCTGACAGTTGAGTGTGGCCAACATTCTTATTTTAAAAGTGAAAATGGACTAGTATGACTAGAAGATGAAGGTAGCTCTATATTCTTAATGTACCTGGGCCTTTGAAACTTAGGTATTCAGTGCTTTTTTAAAATACCTGTTTTGTCATATACCAAGCCTTCCTATTCAGATGAATTCTATTCAATAGGAGACTGACATTAAATGACCTTTTCAGGTAAGCTAGTGAAAAAATGAATGTGATGCCAAAAAGAAGCATAGATGTCAAAATAATCTATCTGATCTGTTACCTGGGATAAAGATCCTTAGCCTGAGACCCAACAATATGAGGTTTCTAAAGAAGCAGATGGTGGAATTCGAGTAAGATAGCACAAATATATATATGATGCAACTCTACCTTTAGTTTCTTAACTTCCTATTTCAGGTAGACTGTTTTGTTCGAACCATTGTATAGACACAGGAGCAGCCTTGAGAACAGCAACGCGTGGAGGCAGGCGATGGGAGTCTGAAGGTGGTTTCAACGCATTTTTCTGGAGTCTGTTTCGAAGAGCTTTGAAGAAAATGGTAGGCAGTCACCTTACAGGGCCAATTATATTTGTTGTGACTTTAAGGCAAGGGGCTTAGAGTATTTTACTTCATTAAGGCTCTTCTAGCTCTTCGTATTATATTTATTTTATTAATGAATATATAGCCTGCCTTGTTCCCAAAAGCATTTGCGGTTGCTTATAAAAATCCATATGGTAAAATAAAACGTTTTAAATTAGGGAAGTCAGGGAATAGAGAAAACGAGGCTCATATATTATGAAGAGGCCAGAGAGTAAGGACTCAGAAATAAATGTATACATTTGTGCAAAAGAATTAAAGGTGGGCCGTAAATTCAGTTCTGAGTCCTCTCTCAGACACACTGAAGTGAGAAATATGATCAGTTATAATAAAATTATCATTGTGCATAAGATAAAAACATGCCAGCTGTTCCAGAGAAACACACATTTTCCTCATTTAAAGCCTGCGTAAAATTCACCCACAGCTGCTCATAGAGGGGACACTGAGGAACTCGGGGGATGTCATCCTCAATAATACTCCTGTATCATACAGAAGTTCCACACTGTGGCTGCCCCACCGTGCTCAGCTGGGAACGCATGCCAAAACACAATATAATAAATGCCGTTCAAAAGGATTGCCAAAACCACACAGTCTATGCACACAGCTTTGTGATTGCCTAACTTTATGCAGGGATACAAGTTTTTATGCTATTTAGCTGACTAGGTGGACTGCTCCAGGCAAGCTTTTTAAATATTACTTCTCACAAGCCAAGTTTTGGTAAGAGTTGGGTCACCAAGGTTATACTCTCTGCCAGCCCCCTGGAGTGCAGGGATCGCACATGGCTTATCCTGATTGACAGTTTGTCCAATCCGTTTCCAAAATCACTTCTGTTAGAAACCCACAAGATACTAGTCTAAATCATTTCCCACTCCAACTCTACTGAAAAGTGACAAAAGCAATATCTTTAGGTCGGGTCAAGATTATTTTAGAAAACAATTCTGGTTGGAATACAAACACGGACACTATAATACAGTGCACAAACATTAGAATTCAAACTCTTCAAAAGCAATATCTTTGTCCACTTTCTGTACTGCTGTCTCCTCAGTGACTAGAAATAGCTTCTGGCATATAGCTGATACTCAACAAGTCTTGATGTTTTTGGTAATGTAATTAGCTATATAAATGATAATGGATAATGTTCCTAAGAATCAGTAGTGATTAATAATGAAACTGATATTTTATGATTCACAAAGCATACATTTCCATTTAATAAATAACATATGCAACATCTTTTTTGTCTATAGATAATGTTTTAATGAATATCTGGACTCTAGGTTGCCTTATGTTGACTTGGATATCACCTAGGGACCCACGACCCATAGGTTGGGAGGCGTGTGATAACAACTTTGCTTTTATTAGTTTGAGCCTGAAATATGTCTCAGAGGATATTTCAAATTGCCCACCAAAGTTGTAAAAAAGTGATGCACTTAAGTGCATGGGGTATGAACTGTGCGGAGCTATGTTTCATTCAAGGCTCCACCATGGTCTAGCTGAATGCCTTAGGAAGTGCACTTTGTTTCTCTCAGCCTCTGGAAAGAGCATAATCATATCTGCATCATCTGAGTGTTGTGAAGACAAGTAAAATACTACATGTAAAGAGTTTCATATGTACAGGAACTCTGTGAAGTCCTTCTTTTCAAAGGATGCCAGATGGATAATTTAAATTAATTCTTGAGACCACTCTTGGGTCCTTACAAGAAACCCATTTCATTGGCATATTTTTCTCCTTCCTGAAACAAGGGGACCTGCAGCAACAACATTTGAAACCATCGTCTGATCTGCCAGACCATTTTCTGTTGACTCTGTCTCCTGCAGCATTGTTAAGACTCAAGTTCTAAATCAGTTTAATAGCTGGATTTTTCATATGATGCATGTGAAGCTCATCCTATAAGCAATGCCTCAAACTTAGGATGTGAAAAGCAAAGGGAGATTTAAAGAAGATGCCAATAATTTCCTATAGTTGTCACACGCTCCACAGATACTACATACTTAGTGACCTGCTTCCACAGTAGACCAGAAGGACAAAGAGCAGCTCTGACAGTTCCCTGATGAAACATTGACGATTAATACAATGTGAATGAATATTATGTTAAAGCGTTGCTTTACTGTTTTTACTCAGTATTTTGTTTAGGGTTATCCAAAAGAAAATCTGAATAATCAATGACCCTTTGGCGTATTTGTAACAGGAATTACAGGAATCGCTTTCAGCTTTTCCCTTTTTTGCAGGACAAGGCAATGATTTCTTTGTCATTACTGACATCAATGCAAATATTTGTGACAGGTGGAAAATCTTCCTGTAATTACATTTTGTTTGTACTTGAATGTCTGTTCCCTAAAGAAAATCCCTGTTAACAGATTTGAAACCGTGATAACATTTCCTTCCTATGTTGTTAAAAAGTTATAATCTGTTTTCCTTCCCAGACGGCACTCAAAATAGGTGTATGATTTAAGACAACTGGAAAATATACTTTTTTTTTTTAGTTTGGGTGAATTGTGCTTGAATATCAGCTTAGAGCTTCAATAGCATGGAGGACACAAGCACACCTACCATCATAACTGGACTTAGAAACTGAAGTTTCAGCAAATGTTACAGTTTAGAAACAGCTGACTTTTCAGAGGTGGATGTGGACTGGGGAGTGGGGCACATAAAAATGGAGTTCCTATTTGCTTTTAGACCTATAGCCTTTATTAATTAAATTATGACTTTAAAATTTTTATTAAATTTATTGGGGTTGCATAACATAATTACATAGTTAATAAAAATATATAGGTTTCAAGTGTAAAATTCCAGAATACATCATCTGTGTTCTGTATTGTGTGTTTACTATCCAAAGCCCAATCTCCGTCCGTCACCGCCTTTCCCCTGCACTGCCTGCCTACCCGCCTCCCCAGCCACTCCCTCCGGTAACCACCATGCAGTTGTCTGTGCTGATGAGTTTTTGTGTTGTTTTCATTCGCTCATTTGTTGCTTTCAGTTTTATATCCCAATTGAAGTGAAATCATATGGTTCTTGACTTCTTCCATCTGACTTACTTCACTAAGCATGATATTCTTAACATCCGTCCATTTTAAATATGACACAAATAAACTCTGAAAATAATTTCATTGAGCTCAACTTCTCCATTTTTGGTTTTGACTACTTTACTTAAACAAGAATAGTCTATTTTAGCTTAATTTTGAAATAACTTATATATATATTTATAACTAACGATATATTTGTGAAAATAAAATTTCAGCTTCCCAAGATGATTGCCTTTGAGCCAACCATGTATAATATCAAATTCCTTCATGAGAAGACTGGGTTCAAGACAGCTAAATGTCAGCTTTTAAAATCCTTATATTTGTTATTCTCAAATACCTATTTTGAGCTTTTTAGTGCTTTTGATATTTTTTAAAAGGAGCCTCTCAAATAAAACCACTTTTCTTCAATTCGAGCCAAATAGCTGACTGCATTGAAAAGCAGGATTATAGTATGTAAAACATTTATAGAAAAAATCTGTTGTCCCCTCTGCACTAACCGACACTTACAAAACATAGATGTGATCATAAAAAGTGCTGCCAAAACAACTAAAGCCATAGCAGTTTCATAAACTTTAGTCTTCAATGCGTATTGCTCACCAAGCCACACACTCATTTCTCAGGATATATCGGTTGGCAAGCGCTCACACCGATGGGGATGGTAGCGGATGCATTCCTGGACTCCAAACTGGAGGAGGGAAATCATTCATTGCATTGGGGAAGGGGAAAAACCCTTAGAAACTGAGGCTTTCATTTAACAAGTGAAAGGGATGGTCTCAGAGAAAGTAAACTTAATCAAGGAATTAAGCTACTTTGTCATTACACTAGAATGACAAGTTATTTAAGGCTCTTAGTTCACAGCCAATGAAATAGTCTTCCTCTCATTCTGTTCCACACAGAGATCTCATTCTGGAACACATTTATTCCTATCTGTTTTACATCTATGTGAGTGCCCAGATGGAAATCAAATTGTTTTGTTTTTCCTAAGTATTGGCAATTCTTTCTTCTACTGCATCTATAAAACTGAATCCTGGCCCCTGTAGCGATAAGCTATCAACTCACTGTGGATGTCAGGAAAAAGAATCTCTAGAACATTCGATGAAAGGAGGATTTATAGTTTATCACAAGCCATTTAAATGGCCAAGTGGTAGGATAGTTCAGAGACTTCTGGTTTTCATTACTAGATAAAGTTATAAAACTTGCTCCCATTTCAGAGATGAATTGCCTATTTGTAATCCTTAAACAAACAAAAATAACCTTAAAAAAAACTCAGAGATTCAACAGACTTCAAGTGGACCTGTTTGGGTTATTAGCACTTTAGGCTACAGATGTTTTCCTTCAATGAAGACAGAATACGAACATCTGCAGGGGTTTTGGTGGAGGCGAAGGTAACACAAGAGCTGGCGTGGTCTTTGTCACAAACATGTGGCAAACTGATTTTGCCACTACAATTAATAACTGATTTATTGAAGAAATACTTACATGTACTCATCACTAATACTTTACTCTCCTCTTATTCTAGGCATTTAGCGATTCCCTTTTGAAAGCGACAATTTAAATGCCCAGTCTGCTAAGGCCATCAGAGAGAGACTGAGCCATCTTAAAGAAAGAGCACCACGTGCCCCAGCCAGTTCACTCCAACCAGAAATCCCAGCCCCTAAATCATCAAACTGAATGATGACCGAAGCCCAAAGACTCGTTTCTGGTCCTACATACTTCTTCCCTGGGGCTTTCGGGGAATAATTCCCAGGGCAAGGAGATGGTATTTAGCAATTATTCAACCTCCCCTGGTGCTGTCAAGAACTCAGTTTCTCCGAAATGCTTTGCTGTCTCCTTCCCCCGCACACATACTCCTTGGCTGTTAGCCTTTAGCAGATTGAGAAAAAAATGGGACAGCCGGTATTCAGCGAATTCCAATGGCGGAAAATGAATCTTTGAGTGGCAGAATGAACCAAGAAGGTGGTAGGCTATCAATCGTACAGCTTCATGCCAGATCCATGAAAATGACTTGTTTCCAGAGCGACTGGTTTAAAAGAATGTGCAGCTCAAAGGTTTTAATTACTGTCACACCACTGACAATGTAACTTCAGGCTCATCGCTTCAGGTTTTGAACCTCATTTTTCTCGTCAGTAAAATGGGGATAAAAATAGTTACTACCTTTCTAAGGTTATTTATGAGAAAAATTTGATTATATATTTATTATTTAGCATAGTGTTCAATAGATATTAGTGTTCTTGTTGGAGCCCCTCTCTATTTTTTAAAAAACAATTTCAAACAATATTGGAAATATAATATTTGGAGACATATTTACAAATTAGACCCAACAAAAGACAAGCTTTTTAAAATTTTTTTCTATTACAATTAACATTTAATATTATTTTGTATTAGTTTCAGGTGTTCAGCATAGAGGACAGACAAGTGTATAATTTATGAAGTGATTCTCCTCCATAATTCTAGTACCCAGCTGATAATTTACATAATTGCTACAACTTATTGATTATATTCCCTATGCTGCATTTTATATCCCCATGACTATTTTTTAACTACCAATTTATAGTTCCTAAACCTTTTCCCTTTTGCACCCTGCCCCCCAATGCCCCTCCCACCTGGCAACCCTGATTTTGTTCTCTGTATCTATGAATCTGTTTGTTTTGTTTGTTCATTTATTTTGTTCTTTAGACTTCACATATAAGTAAAACCATATGTTTTTTTTTCCTTTTTCTGTCTGACGTATCTCACTTAGCATAACACCCTCTAGCTCCATCCACTTTTTTGTAAATGGTAAGATTTCATTCTTTTTTATGGCCAGGAAGTATTCCTTTGTACAATATACAAAGGGTGGGGCAAAAGTAGGTTTACAGTTGTTTGTATGGAAAATAATTCAGTAATTAATAAATAATCATACAAGAATAAGTTCTGTGTTTTGCATACTGAAAACTACAAACCAACTCTTGCTCCACCTTGTATGTACCTTGGCTGTCTTATCCAATTATCTGCTGATGGACACTTAGGCTGCTTCCACATTTTGGCTATTGCAAATAACACTGTAATGAACATACTAGTGAATATGTCTTTTTAAATTAGTGTTTTGGATTTCTTCAGATATATACTCAGAAGTGGAATTACTAGGTTATAAGGTATCTCTATTTCAAATTTTTATATAAAATCCATAATGTTTTCCACAGTGGTGGTACCAATTTGTGATGCCCCCAACACTGCATGAGGGTTCCTTCTTCTCCACATTCTCAGCAACATTTGTTGTTTGTAGATGTATTGCTGATAGCCATTCTGACAGGTGTAAGGTGGCATCTAATTGTGGCTCTAATTTGGAGTTCCCTGATGATCAGCGACCTTGAGCATCTTTTCATATGTCCATTGGCCATCTATGTGTCCTCTTTAGAGAAATGTCTATTCAGATCCTCTGCCCATTTTTTAAATTGTTTCTTTTGGGGGTTTTATTTATGAATATTAACCCTTTATTGGATATATCATTGGCAAATATCTTCTTCAGTTCAGTAGGTTGACTTTTTGTTTTGCTGATGGTTCCTTTGTTGTGCAAAACTTTTTAAATTTATGTAATTCCATCTGTTGACTTTTTCTTTTGCTTCCTTTGGTGAAGGGGTTATATCAGAAAAGTATATTACTAAAGGCAGTGTCAGAGAATTAACTGCCTTTGTTTTCTTCTAGAAGTTTTATGGTTTGGGTCTTACATTTAAGTGTTTAATCCAGTTTCAGTTTATTCTTGTATGTGCAGTAAAATGATAGTTTAATTTAGTTGTGGGGTTTTTTGCACTTATCTGCCCAATTTTCCTTAACAAAACTTATTGAATAGATTGTCTCTAACCTACTGTATATTCTTGCCTTCTTTGTCCTATATTAATTTACCACATAGTAATGCATTTATTTCTGGACTCTAGATTCTGCTCCATTGATCTGTATATCTGCCTTTATGCCAGTACTATGCTGTTTTGATTACAATTTGTATTACAGTTTGATATCGGGGAGCATTACAGTTTGATATCAGGTAGCGTGATGCCTAAGGAAAGACAAGCTTTGTACCTCTCCATCATGCTTCTTAGAATGCATGTTCTTTATGTGATAGAAGCTATAAGCAGTTTGAAGTATATGCTCATGATATAAATATGCAGTTATATATACAAATCTTTTTGTCGATTGGGTATCCAAGTGCAATATAATATAATTAAGTAAGAGAATTAGGAAAGAAAGTGGTATGGGGAAGAAAATGTTAATATATGAAAAAATGCCTTAACTTCTCTAAACTTTTTAGAAGTGGCCATGGTTTTGGCTCTGAGTTTTTCAGCTGCCAGTGCAAAGAAGGTAATGTTATTATTACATGAACCACAGTATTTACATGATAGAAACACTCTAGATGCTGAGGATAGGAAAAGTGATTTTTTTTCAAACCAAACATGAATGATTATTATAAATCTACTAATAAATTAAATCCTGATGATATACTGAAAAACTGCCTAACTAAGGACATCAGCAAATACTCTGACAGTAATTTACCCAGGGACAAATAAGACAATATTTGGGAAAAGGTGAGACACTCTACTGTGGAATTTGATAAAGCAATTTATATTATTTCTCAGCACTTTTAATGAGTTTATTTTTCAAACTAATGTTAAAATGATTGCATAGTACTGCAGTATTTTGATCATGTATATCTTCATTTCTTATAACTGATGTCTAATATTTAATTCATGTTATATACATTTAATAAAAAATTGAAGTAAGATTTTTAACATTTTTATCTAGGAATACCACATAATGTCATATTCTTCAGAAAGCACTTTCTAGAATAGCAACCTCTGAACAGTGAATGCTTTAGAGATTTCCTTGGGGGAAATCTGTTCTTAAATTCCCAGTCTCTGTCTCTTCCTCCCTCTCTCTCTCTCTGCTTCCCCCCCCACCCCCCACCTCAACACACCAACACATCTCTCTTTCCAGCTTCAAGTTAAAACTGGGCCCTAAAATCTAGACACCACTCTGCTCATGTACAAGTGTTGAAGATGGTTACTACAACCTTTAGGAATCCTACTGGCTTTACAATATTAAAGAATATAATGATTATATTTTAACCATATGATGACTTAGCATTAAACAAATCTTTTAATGTATATTGCACATCAAAAGAACTGAGGTTAACAAGATCAAAGTATGTATATTCTGAGGGTATCTATTATATATATATCAATAAGATAAACTGAAAATATTTTCTTTGTTTCTGACACAGAGAAATAAGAGGTAAAATAATGCTTATGTCATTGTAAATTGAAATTCAAATGCAAAATTGTCACTGTATGTGAGTGACTTCAACTAAATTCTCTGAGTTTCCTTAAACAGGACATACATAGCATTGGGGATGTTTACTGGGAATTCGTCTTTTCATCATGTAGCTCCTTCTTTAATGCTCGTTTACGTTTTGACCAATCAGGATAACTTCAGGACATCTCAAAATAGAGATACTGTTCCTTGATCTTTTACTGCCCAAACTTTCCTTTTATTTACTTATTTTGAGTGAGGGGTTTGGAGAAAAGGGCTAGTCATTGCTAATGAATTTGGTGCTGGTGAAAAATGCCAGATGGGCCGTCACAGAGACTGAAGTTCTTTTATTCACAGGCTCACACAGCACATCTCGCCCTGTACTCTGCTTTCAGATGCAACCTGGACTACAAAGTTATCTTGCATTCCCAGACCTGCACAGTCTCTTCTCATTAATCAGCATTTTCACATTTCATCACGTATCATTTCTGATAGGCATATTCCAGCTACACAGAAATCACCATTGTTCATTACTCATTTCTCAAATGGCTTTGCAAAAATAGCAGTTTCACATTAACAATGTCTTTTAGCAGAAAGGTTATACAATATTGAAGGAAAATTAATTTTGGGAAAACAAAATAATATATATGATGATCTTTTTTGTTCTCTCAGTCATCCAAATTCAGAACAGATTTATGCCAAACCAGTAGACAGTTTTGTATGTATTGAATGAACCAAACTGCCCAATGTGGGGCAATTCCTGGTTTTTAAAAAATTGCCTCATGATGGTACCCCTGATTGACAAGAGTGAGGCTACAAGAAGACACCACAATTAATTTTTTAGCAATTATTATTTCCCCAGTATAATTAACATTTTAATTGTGTCTCCAAGGGGCTAGCCTCAGAATTCTAAAAGGCAGGCTTTTATTTTCAAAAGAAACTAAAACCCTAAGGATTAGATAACTTGCCTGAGGTCACTCAGATAATATACAGAAAGAATCATAATAAACCCTGAGTCTAATGGGAACATAAAGTCATATTATTTCTCTACTGTCAAATCTACGTCTACAGAGCAGATCTCTAGGCTCATGTGTCTGTCTCTGAGATATTTTCAATTCACTGTCAGTCAGCATGTCCAAAATTGAGTTGTAGTATTCACACACTAACCTGGTTCCAATGCTATTTATACCACTGTTAGAAATTCTTTTTGGAGTCACATTTAATTTTTTTATCACTTACCTCCCCAGTGTTCAGGTATCCAGTTTTGTATTTTTTTCTTTCTCGTTCATTTTAATTTTTACAATCATGGGAATTTTTAAAGAGATACTATTACAAGAAAAATTTTAAATTACATACTTTTTTAGATACCATAATGTCAAAAATAAATGATAATCAAGATGGGGAAGGCATACTCTAAAATAAAAATATTGTATTTGAGTAGGACAATTAAAAGTGTCATTTCTCCTTTGTTCAAAATAATCTCTAACACCGTATCAGTGAAAAAATATCAAAAGTACGGAATGGTGTCACAAAGTGTCAGAACCTCCTCCTACTGCCATGACCTCCTCAGGCCCTTGTCATTCAAGTTCACCCCGTGTTCCTCTCCTAGCCATTCTGCACAACTTTAGGCAGTTGATCTTTAAAACGAGCTTTACAAAAATAGCTCCTATCCAAACAACTTCAGCCAGTTGCTCCAAGTCTAAAACACTGCTGGAAAATAAAGACTCTCCACAACCTTCGCTGGCTCTCTGTTTCTGGTGTCATTCTCTAGAATGACTGCTTTACTCTTACTATCGCCCAGTTTTACTTCCATCCTTTGTGTATGTCTGAAAAGCTGTTGCCATCGTTCTTAAAAGAATATCTTTTCCTGAATATTCAGTTAGTGCACTAGTTCCTTCATGAGCCCTTTTCCAAGCTTTCCTTTCTGCTTCTTTCATGTCTTGGGAATAAAGTAGCTACCATGTCTTTAAGAATTTGTTCACTTAATGCTGCCTTGTATCAGTCCCTTTGTATTATTAAATTTTCAAGAAGTGGGTCTTATCGCCCTTTGCTTGGGCTTTCAAGAGCATACAAGAGTATTCAGCAAACAGAACAGGATTAACAAACTGGTTGATTTATTGACTAGACTTAATGCTGCCATCCATAGCAGACACTTCTTTTAAGACAGAAAGAAGTGACTTTTCAAAGAGTTCATGAATTTTCTCTTGATTCTAATATTAGCATATTAGAAAATTTAAGATGCCCAGGATTGAATAAAGAGTAAATTGCTAATCTTGATAGGTTAGCTTTTGAATTTGTAAACATTCCAATAATTTCCTACTCAGACAACTTCTATATTTAAAACTATGTATTTATATTTAAATTTGCATTTTTACTCAAACAAAACCTCAGTAATTAACCTGGTGTTCGGATGTTGCTTAAACTTGAAATTATACCATTAAGTGCTCTCAAAATTATGAACTCTTAGAAATCTTATGTTTTCATTTTAAGGAATTGTTAAAAATATTCACCATATATAATAAAGGCAAATACTATTCTTATATGTTAAATTCTACAGGTTATTACAAACTACCAATGTTACAAAATTTTAAAAAATGATTGCCAAACATTAGCACTACATTTATGTACTACAAGGTTTGCAAAATTATAAGAAAAGGATATGAGCATGTGAAAATATATAAATATTAAAATGGGCAAAAACAACTCAAATTGTTCACAAATGTTTGAAGACGCATCAAAACTTTATTACTTATTTCCAGAGTCTCATAAAACAATGAAATAAGGAGATTAAAATATCTGACATTTACACAAGCAGATAGCTCATACCTAATTCTATTGTTAATAAGTATATACCCTGGATAAGTTCATTAATATCACTAAATATCTAGTTTATTCATCTGAAAAAAATGAAATAATAATAATTATCTGTAATTTTGTTGAGAATTGAATGTGACAGTATATATGAGGGCTCTAGAATACTGTACTGATCACATGAATCCTTGATATTTTTATTGTCTGAACTAGATCAATGAGATTCTGAAATAACCAATGACCTAGAACTGGGGTTGACTCTTACCACCTCAATCTTGCCTTTCAGATATGATTATACACTTTTCCAGCCTCATTCACTAGGCCCTACAAAAAGCATAAGTGTTATTTCTAACTGGTAAGATCATGGCCTCTGTTTCCAGATTATCCTTCATCTGACTAACCTACCTCCTTACTTATTAATATGACTTTCTCACCCACTACTCCCTTTCCGTCCCCTGGGTTCCTCAGGTCTCAGTGTTTAGCTCTCCTGTTGCTTCAAACTCTATTGGTTTGTTTGTATTTGTTTCTCTCCAGTGTGATAATGCATCTCCCAGTAGCCGAACTGGGATCCCTTAAACTGAAACTCCACTTGACATTTATCCATACAATGCTACCAAGTTTTATGATCTGAACTGCATGCAATTCACTACTTTTTAAGTGACCAACTCAATATAATTTAGTGCTCCTTTCTCTCTTATCTCTCATGGAATGGCTGCAAGGATCAAAAGGTGAAATAAGAGTGACCAGATCCTGTTAGGTATCCAGGAGGCCGCTTACACATTACTCATCTCTTAGGGGTATAATCATTCTGATCTCTGTTCTACTTGAAAAGTGTATAATCACTTCACTATAAGAAATATTTCTTTTATGAATAGAAACAGATAAAAGAACCTAAACAATATTACAGTGACTATTACATTCACATAGGGAGATTTCATAAAATGCTTCTGCTTGATCTTAGCCCAAAACAATTAAGGTGAACACATACGTTTGCTCACTGAGGCTTTCCTTCATTCTTACTGACAGGGCCACCTGCCTGGCTTCTGTCTGAGCAGGCTAGTGTTTCAGGCCCTGTATCTTAATAGATTTCAAAGTTTCTGGGCAATGTCATTGTATATGCATGTTTTCTGGGCTATGAGGAAAACTCCTTGGCAATTGCTGTGGTAGATGGTAGAACAATAGGTAATATAAAACTTTGCAAGTTTGATTAACTTTTATTTCAAGACAAAATGATTCAAGAAAATGTATTTGGAAGGTTAACCCATGGTTTATTCTTTGTGTTAATAAAACCTTGTCTCAGAATTGCTGTGAAACTTTTGTGAGTCTCTCTGACCATTTTGAAACTTTGGTAAAAGTAGAAAATGAAACCACTTATTTACCAGAGTGATAAAACATCCAATCTTTTCATGTAGTTTCTAGACAGTGTTTTTTTTAAACAACCTAATGGTTTCGTTAAGGTGCAATTTAAGGAAGTCATATCAATTCGTGTTATTTGAGCTGTGTTTACATTAAGAAAGACTTAGTTTTCTTTCTTAAGTACTTTAACCATAGTAGATTCAGTGATGCTCAGTGCATCCAGACATTCAATAAATACTTTGAAAATGACAATGACGAAGTTGACTTTAATATGGGTCTGTTCTTTCTCTTCACTTACACTGAATGTCTTACTGAAGTTCAGATGACAAGCTGGCTCTCAGGTTTTCTTCTTCAAATTATATATTGTGGTTGATATTTAAGTTTACTACTTCTTTGTCTTCATTTTCTTAATGCAAAAAAAAATTTAAAGGCTACATTTTCTTAAACTGAGCTGGGATCCTCTATCAGTAAAACAGGTAATACAGTGAAACTTCACCAAGCCCTGTTATGCCCCACGCCTTGTTTTTCTTTGCCTCACTCCCCTGATCTTCCTAAATAGCTGTTCTTCTGGTTAGAGGCAGTATTCCCACAGGTAGTGCTATGAAATGGGGTTTTCAGGTCAGAGGTCCATAGGCTTGCTTTCATGTAAGTAGCTCTAACTGTAACCCAATGCATCCCTTTCCCTCAGTGAAGCATTTGCCTTCTCAGCATGAATTGTCTCCATGCGGAGCAGGGTAGGACCCTGCAGACTGCTTGAACTTTAACATTTGGAGAGTTAAAACTCACACTTGAGATTTAATTAGGTTACCGTTGATGAAACAACAAACGTTGAACCATGGCTAGCACCTCATTACACTTTGAAAATTTGGAAATGCTAATTATCTTAAGTTCCAAAAAGCATCAGTAGATCTCAAATGTTTTACTTGACTACAGATTGCCTGTAAGAATGAGTCATGCATAGCCAGTTGTAGCTGTGGCTTCCCTATAAAACAAAGAATAGCCGAAAACACAGCACAGACCCCTTCCAATCAAAGAGCCTGAGCTTTAAAAGTTAACTTTACTGCCTGATTCTGAAGTTTTCATTTTCTTTGCCAGACAGGTTCAAAAAGAATGTCTGTTTTCATTTCATCAAGCTTAACCCACATATAACATCCTTTCCCACTATTTACTAGACTGTAGCTATCACATGAAGATATGATGTCTGTGTTTGGGTTAGTCACTTTAAGTTCTAATGACCATGATGTAATCACTGTAATCAAGAAAAGCTTGTCTGTCTTTAGATTTAGGTCCTTTGCCATTGGCCTGGCACACTTTGGTGCCTTTTCATTAAGCTATCCACAATTTTGCCTAATTGTAATTATCAGTGATCTTGCTTTACACAGTCTCGTGGCCCCAAATTAAAGCTTATTCCATTGGTTTTTGTTGTTGTGGTGGTGGCTCTTCTGGCAAAACTGGTTTACAAAATATTTGGATAAGAAAATTTTATCAGCAGTACATATTTTACTATATATTGATGTGTTTGTGTATGTGAACATTTTTTTTCAAATAGTGTATTTTTTATAATTATATGTCAAGTAGAGGAGATTCTCCTCTTCCCAAGTAAATGTTTAGAGAAACTTGGAAGTTTAGAAAGAATTAAAATGAAAATGGTAATGAATATACACATGAATGTAAAATGTTTTTCTTAAATCTTCATTCCTTTGTGCTTTTTAAACAATAATGCTTTTATAAATAATATGGAAATCATACAATTTTCCTAGTACGAGAAAGTTTAGCTATTGTAAAGAAACCCTATTACGTCCCTATTCTAGGCACCAAATTTTAAGAATTGGGGTACTATACTTTTAGTTGTTCATTAAAAAAGAACCATAAGACCCTATTTCTCTTTTTTCTAGGGAAAAATGCTTACTAATGAATCTGGAAATCAAGGCCTATTAAATAAATAATTTTGGTAAAAATAACCATTGCAGTTGATAAAATTTTGCTACTCAAACCCACTTAAAACCTGCTTCATCAAAGATATCCTGGATAATATTAACGCATAGCTACTTTCCTGATATATCCCCAAACTTATGAAAATCTTCTAAATGTGAATGTCCATAAGCTTATTTTGCACATATGGGATACATTTTTCAGTCTTTTAGGCTGCAAGGTAAGCAGACCAAATGGGGAAGAAGAAAATGACTCAGTTGCTATGCAACAAGTTGGCAGGGACCAGAGAATTTTTAACTATGACCTGATAACCTCCGGTAGCGTCCTGGGAAAAGCGATGGACAGAGAAGAGCATTCTCTAACCCACCGTGTTCTTCTTTTCCCACTTCTTTTAAACTGAGAGGAGTGGTTTATTATGATGGAAATATAAACAATTTATGTTTTGCAGTATGTACATATGAATATGGGAGACTCTAAATCTTCCAGTTCCTGGTGATGCTATTACTCCTTGGCCTCATTAATGGCAGGAGTATAGATGGATGGTCATCATTAACTTCCACAGGATACCATCTAGCAAGGTTAATTAATCAGCCTACATGAATTAATCATGAGGTTTGTTGGAAAAAATAGATTGTCATGTACTCTATTAAGTACTACCATCTTTTGGTATATGCTATTTTATTTTCAGCAGTTAAAGTAATTCATGAAAACCAAGAAAAAAGAGACAGCAGCATTAATTTGGCTTATTTAAGCAAATCTCTCTTGAGGCCTTATTTCATACAGAGTTTAATTAAATAATAATTTTAATGCTTGATGTGAACATGACCAGTAGAGAGAACTAATTTCAAGATAGGTATAGTGATTTAGTCCCAAGGATACAAAGTAAACAATAACTTTGTTAAATGGAAATGGTGGAAGCTGATATAAAATACAACCAAATATGACCAATATAACAGAGTGTTTAGGTTACTAGGTATGAGGCATGTCTATTATTAAAAGTCATTATTGAAGCCATGCCTGTTAACCTTTTACCCTAGAGCCTTACTTAGCAGTCAACTTGCTTACCATAGGGTAGCTTCATGATTTTGTAATGAGGCCCAACCATAGAGAAATAAGTCCTGATGATGCAAGAGGAAAGAGAAAAGAAAACAATTTCTCACATTCCCTAGAACATATTCTCATAGTAATAATTTTTTCTAAGAAAATTCTGATATATGGAGAGGAAAGATTATGTCCTTAACTTATATTAAATGATAAAGCAACTGCAGCATTATCTAGGTTTAAAATGCTAATATTATGAAGAACTGCTGACCTAAAAATTAAAAGAACCATAAAATTTATACACATGCTTCTAATTTCTGTTAACGTCTAGTAAATGTTCATGATCTATTGTTTATGTGTATATGAGGTCTGTCTGGAAAAGGCCCAGCCATTGTTAATATAATAATAATGGTTTCAGTGACATCAATGTAACCTGGCAGCCAAGGAGAGTGGACTGGAACACACATGCGTGAACAATGATGACTTCACTGTACTAGTCAATGGGGGTGGTAGGCATTGCTGAGTGAGCATGTGTGCTGTGTGGCTATCACATTCAAAATGACTGAGCGAGTAAAGCAACGAATCTGCACCAAATTCCGTGTTAAGCTTGAACATTACTCCATGGAAACTATTTGGATGATTCAGAAGGCCACAGCTATGGGCAACTGGTGATTGGCAGTTTCATCACAACAATGCGCCTGCTCACTCATCACATCTCCTGCAGAGTTTTTTGGTGAAACCTCAGATCACCCAGGTGACTCATCCCCCCTACAGCCTACATGTGGCACCTGTGACTTCTGGCTTTTCCCAAAACTAAAATCACCTTTGAAAGGGAAGAGATTTCAGACCATTGATCAGATTTAGGACAATATAATGGGGCAGCTGATGGCAATTGGGAGAACTGTGTGAGGTCCCAGGGTGCCTACTTTCAAGGGGACTGAGGTGTCATTGTCCTGTGTACAATGTTTCTCGCATCTTGTATCTTCTTCAATAAATGTCTCTATTTTTCATAGTGCATGGCTGGATACCTTCTGGACAGACCTCATATACATGCTGAAGTTGATGTGTAAATTACTTTAGTTCCTAGATTTTGTTTTCCATTTAAGTAATTAATTTTAATTGAGATTTTAGTGACACCCTTAAAATGAATGACGCTACTCTTCCATGAACAAGGATTCCTATTCTCTGCCCCAAGAAGATGCAGATAATGTGGGCAACTCATGGAGATTTCTGTGATACCACTGGTCACATCCCATCTTCATATCTTTTCTATCACAATAGTGATCTGATATGAGATTCACCACATGCTCAATTTAATTTTCATGTGTTTGCATGTTATTCTCCCAAAGACGTTCTAATCTCCTTATGAGAATGGACCCAGCAACATCCAACGTAATGCCTCACGTATGACATTTTAAGGAAATGTCCGTGGTCTCGGTTTAACTCTTTTTTTCCTGAAAGTTTATTTAGGCTAAGAAGGGGCTAAGTGTATGAGGAGGTGAATCTCAAACATCAGAAGGAAAGGAATAGGTTCAAGCAAACACAAGTGAAGAATCTGTAGCTATGTTTGAAGAGGAAGAAGCATAAGGAGACAGTGGAAGATAAGGCAGAAAATATAGGTTCAGTGGATATGCTGGGAGGCTTGAGGATAGGATTAAAGCATAAATTCATCCTTTGGATGCAGTGGTCACAAATCCAATGCTAAAGAGTGCCAGGCAGCTGAGGGTCATCAGTAAAGCCTGTCTGGTGGAGCCCAGAGTAGGAAGCGTGGAAAAGGGAGGGCACATTGTCCACATGAAATGGGCACCCAACACTCAGCTCCAGCAATCAGTGACACGTAGGAACCCAGGAGCCATGCTGCCACACCTCTGAGTCTCTTCAGTAGTAGCCAGAAATCTTATTTTGTAAAGCATCCTTTTTTAATCCTAATTTTCCATCCTTTTTCAATGCTACATTTATCCTAATTCTAAAATATTATATTTATTAAAAAACACTATTGGTCAAATAAACATACCTACCCACATGGCATGACCCACAGAATCAGTTTGTGATTTTTAGTGTTCGAAAGAGGAGTTATAGGTTTTATTTCGTTTCTTAAAAGCATAAGGAGTGGAGTTTTTACTGCCACTTTTCCTACACAGTGAAAGCCATGACAGGAGGTCACATGACACCCGGGGGGCTCAGGTGTAGTGATGCTGCTCAACAGACAGCCACAGATTTTAGCGATTTGCCCAGACCATCGCTCAAAGCAGAGGTAGGTCAGTAGTCCCCAAGTATACTGGGAAAATTAGCTCCTTTATTCAGCCTATAATTAAACTAATTCTCTTCTTAAGCTCCTACCCACTAGTTATTGGTGAGGGGTGAGGGGATATTTGAGAGGGCAAAAATTAAGCTGTGGCTTTATCCAATGCAAAACTCAGTCTGATGCACATATGTAAATAATCTCTTTAGGTAGCAGTTACTACCTTATATGGTCTGGGGCACTGCCCCTCCCAATCCCTACTCCAAGCTTCTCCCTAATTTGACTTCCTTAATACACTGGCTGCATCCACTTGTTTGTAGCATAATATTTCCCAGTTGACTTGGTTTCTGGAAACCCTGTTGTCTTCTGTTTTTCAGGTCCACAGGTGACTAGCTCATTGCCTTTCCATGGGACTAGCTCCATGGGCCATGGAGATTCCCTGGGGAACATGGGCCACTGACTTTTGTTGGCTTTCTTTCCCTTCAGTTGTAATGGGTGTCATAGTCAGACCTCTGAAGGCCCAGTCTAACCTCACCCTACCCCACCCATCAGGCCCATTGAATTTCACCTCAGCAACTACACCCATGGGTAGCTGAGGGAGGCTCAGATAGCTCTGTTGCTCTGCTGTCTTAGGACAAGGCTCACCCACAATGGTGTGTCTCTTACTATGTGGTCTCTTCTAATGGGGAATTGGGCAATTGCCCCCCTCCTCCATTCTAAGTGTCCCAATATATAACATACCCCCCTTCTGTGGGCAGATGGATGCATTAAGGACACACACCTAATTGCTTTCCAATTCTCCTCTCCCTCCGTCTCCTATCCTTCCCACCTTTCCAGAGGCCAGAAAAGGG
>PVKM010008786.1:0-38308 GCA_004027735.1 Carollia perspicillata
ATCTATCTATCTATCTATCTATCTATCTATCTATCTGCCTATCTATCTACCATCTATCCATCTACGAGAAAAACAACCCTCTAAGACTTTGCAAAATCAATCAGGATGGTGGTAATATGAGCAGAATGCAGGGAAAATTGAGCGCGGCATCTTGAGTTTGAGGGTACTATGTAGTTTTCTTCTAGGAAGGGAGGCTCTGTATTTAATGGACTCAAGTCATCTGGCCATTGATAAGATAAACTTTTTCAGAAGCCAGGGATAATCCATCCAGCCTTTCAGAAATGGAACAGAGTGTCCCACAGATTGTCACCTCCTTTCACTCTGATTGCTCACACTTCTGTCAACTATCTGAATCTCACTTTGGTATTCTAAGCAGCTGGGTCTTGGAAAGGTGTCTCTCAAGAGGAGATATGACCTTTGAGTCACTAGAAAGTTCCATCTACCATTGTAAATTACTGCACTGGCTTTCTAACTCACATCCATCTCTTGCAAGTTTGTTACTCTAAACCAGCCCATCATTTCTGGGTGAGCCATTCATCATCTTCAGATTATGCAAAACTATAGACCAGAGATAGAGATGTCATCATCTTCCCCTTCTTTCTTCCTCACCAAATACTGACCCACTATGAGGTGCAACTGAGGACAGTTTCCTTATCTCATTAGGTATTGCTAGAATCATGCATTAGAATAAGTGGATTTTAGCTGGGAAGACCAGGAGGAGAAGACTGTATTTCGTGTGACAGTGACACTAGTTGTGGCAGATTCATGCATTTAGTGGGTAAGGCAAGGGATCGCCTCTCTTTAACACTGAGGAAGTGACATTTCCGGAGTAGCTTGGTAAATTACGATAAAATAGGGAGCTAAAAGATATCTATTAAAAAAAAAAGACAGACACAGATGGGCAAGACATGAGAAGCTCAAACTCAAATTTTGCCTAGACCTCCCTCCTTTTGAGGTCCCTGAAGAGAATATAAGCAGTGAGGCTAAATCAATACAAATGACAGTTACTACTGACTGTAACTTTGGTGACAAAGCCTAGTCTAAAAATCCAGGGAGTTGGAGTGAACCACAATGGAGGATTCCCTTTGCCCAAGCTAAAGACAAGAGGAAGAGCAAAAGAAGTAGACTTCTCCCCTAAGAGTGGAACTGGCTAAATTTATTGGCACCATCTTCTTACTCCAGGGTCTAAGGCAAAAAAGGAAACTCCCAACAGATGGGAGTTCAAAGAAAGAGTCCACACTCTCCTTAACATCATAGAACAAATCATATCATTGACTTTGAGCAACACTCCCGGGAGCATGAGGAAGGGGGGTGCACGGGGGCTGAAATGCCTCACTCTAGATCCTCGCGCAGAAGAGGGGAGCAGGGCTGGAGGCTCAAGCTCTTGCCGGAGGCCAATAACTTGAATCGTGTGAGGTAAATATTTGCCTGTGGGTTGAAGGGCACTGGCCTTTCTTGTATATAATGCTCTTCGGGGGAAGGTTCTCTCAGACAGCATTTGGGCTTTAAATCAGTATGATGAGTAGTACTGTGGGCTCCCCGGGGAACAATGGTAGAAGTGAGTTAGTCAGAGGTGGCCCCACATGGGGCTTCAAAGCAGGGATATAGATCCTGCATCTGAGTGGAAGCCTCGCAGTGGAAGTCAATGTATTTTAAAGCCACAGGCAAAGAAGTCAATTTTAGCGAAGACATTGAGGACCAGCCACAGGAGGGCAGTCCTGGGAGCAGGAATGAAAGGTGCAATCTGAGGAGCGGGAGCAGGATGAAAAGTGCTGTGTTTGAAATTTTTTTGCAGTGTAATTCTCTCAGAGGTGAAGTTTTAATAATCCATATGAACTTATTATTCACAATTTTTCTGGAGAACGACAGGCAAAATGGTCTTCTCTGTTGTTAGGAGTGACAACGGAGCCCAATTATGCAGAGTTTCTTTTAATAACGGGGCGGAATGGGCATACTTCTCAGAAGCAGCCACTGTCATCTTTTCCATGTAACAAAAGGTGAAATTCCTCCATTCCTCCATCAGTCCGTACAGTCATTCAGCATTCACTGAACTACGTCCTAGGACTGGGTAAGTGCAGGGTAAGACATGCTAAATGCGATGCAGGCCTTGCTCTCCCAAAGCTTACAGTTAATTGAAGAAACAAATAAACAGGAAATTATGAGTGTGGGGAGCTCAGCCGAAACTCGAGTGTTTCCCTTCTTCGAAGGGGTTTTCGCCTCCCACCCATCAATCTGAAAGTTGTCTTGGTCCCTTATCGTCTCAGGGGTTTGTGGACTGAGAGCAGACACCAAGACACCCTGGTGACTCAGATCCTTGTCCCAATGGTCTAGTGTCCGTTCCTTCTCTGTGGAGCCTGAGGGAATGATGAGAAGGGAGAATACTTTGCCTTCATTCCCCATCACTCTGACCCGCTGATAGTACCAGACCCACGCAGAGAGTGTCTCGCGTGTGGCCCGCACTGTCCACCTTGCTCCCAGGCCCACAGCGTCCCTGAAGGTGGGCTTTTTAGCTCTGGAAGACTTTAGGGTCTCCTCATTCTTGGTGTAAATGTCTTACAAGGATGTATTCTTGTGCTGGGAACTCGGTGGGCTCCTTTGATACATAGACTTGAGCTTTCATTCTCGTTTTATTTATATGATTGGCCAGAGGTTGGCCTGCTTGGGTTGAGCATCTGATCTTTTTCTCTTATGGTGTCTTAGATGTTGTTAACTACTGGTCTGCTTTTTAAGAGGTACCCTTGACTTTATCTCCAAAATTTCTCTTGAAATTTTGTTACTATGACACTGATAATTTTTATTTCCAAGGATTCTTAATAATTGCTGGGTTGTTCTTTTATAAAAGCAGCATTTCTCATTTCGTGGATACCGTTTTGTCTCAAATTTCTTGCAGAATATTAATGAGAATAATTTTCTCTCACTGAATTACCTACAGCTCCTCTAGGGTCATTTGTTCGTGTTCGTGTTTCTTATTCATGTCTGAGATCTCCTCAAGTGTCTAATATTCCTTTGTATCTGTTCTTGGGTGACTGATGGGGTCAGTGTGCATGGATGGATGGTGAGTGGACGAGGAGCCAGCCAGCTTCTTGGGAACCCCCAAATGCTTAATCTGTAGGATAAAGGCTAAAGTCTGATGCTTTCATTTCCCAACCTTCTGAGGAACGTCCTCGCCAATCAGAACTGCTAACAATTTCAACTCAGAATGCCCCAATTTACTCTCTTCCTTCACAGTTCTGTTTCCCTCCCTGGGCCTCCTGTTTCTGATAGCTGCACTATCTTCCCAGCATTAAAAACCACAAAACAATATTGGAATGATCTTATGCTCCACATTTGGTGTGTTCCTGAACTCTGGAAGATACTTCCTGTGTCTGTCCATCCTCCCTCTGCCAGTGGCAGCCTCACCAGTCGGGACATCATTATTTATTCCTTGGAAAAATCCCAAGTTTCCCTCTAGCCTCCTCTCTCTCACTGCCAGATGACTATTCCCAGACTTTGTTTCTTTACATCATTCTGCTGCTCAAACTTTGTTCCTGGATCCCTTCTGTTTACTTATTAAGGCCCAAGTACTTATTCTAGTTTCCAAGGTCTGACCTACTTCCCCCCCTGCCCCCATTGCCTGTGGTAGGCAGATTCATGCAGCTGGGACTCGTGGGGCAGACAGACACGGTCAGGTCCTGGCTCTGACGCTTACAGGGCAAATTATTTACTCTTTCTGAGCCACAGATTTCTCATCTCTAAATTTGGGATGATAATATAAGTACCATAATTTTTAAAGATTTTATTTATTTATCTTTAGCATGAGGAGAAAGGAAGGAGAAAGACAGGGAGAGAAACATGTGTGGTTGCCTCTTGTGTGCTCCCTACTGGGGGCCTGGTCTGCAACCCAGGCATGTGCCCTGACTGGGAATCGAACTGGTGATCCTTTGGTTCACAGGCCTGCACTTAATCCAGTGAGCCACACCAGCCAGGGCTAAGTACCATATTTTTCAGACCATAAGACTCATCTAGGTTTTAGAGGAGGAAAACAGGAAAAAAAATTTTGAAGCGAAAAATGTGGTAAAATATTTAATAACATAACATAACATATGTTATATAATATTTCACCAACGTAAAATGTAAACGGAACTCAACAGCAGCATTAACAACCATTATTCCTCCCAAATCTGGGGGGAGAAAGTGCATCTTACATTCCAAAAGATATGGTACTTACTTTATGGATTATTGAGAAGACTTAATGAGCTAATACTAGTAAAGCAGTAGCAGGGGACCTGGTACCTAATAAACATACCTCAAAGGTTAGAGTGATGGTCACTGCTGTTCCTGTTGTGGTTGTTCACCTCCTGCATCCAGGACCTTTCAGCCACATCGGTCCCCTTGCGCTTCCTGCTGGACCCCGTCCCTCTCCCCGTTCGTGCTTTGACTCACACTGTTTCTCTACTTTGTGTCCTTGCTCCTCTCTGCACTGTTGAGTTTTTAAAATGTGGCACTTTTTCTTAGTGTGGTAAAATATACATTACATAAAATCACCAATTTTCACTCTTTATTTATTTATTTATTTTAAAGATTTTATTTAGTTATTTTTATAGAGAGGGTGAAGGAGAAAGAGAGAGAAACATTGATGTAAGATGGAAACGTGGATTGGTTGCCTTTTGCGCACAACCCACTGGGGACCAGCTGCAACCCAGGCACGTGTCCTGACTGGGAATAGAACTGGTGATCTTTCGCTTTGTGGAATGATGCTCTACCCACTGAGCCACACCAGTCAGGGCCCATTTTGACTCTTTTTAAATGTACAGTTCAGTGGCAGTAAGTGCATTGTCGTGCAGCCATCACCACCATCGATCTCCAGAACTTTTTTTATCTTCCCTAACTGGAACAGTAATTCTCCATTTCACCCTCTCCCCAGCTCCTGCCAATCACCATTCTATTTTCTGTCTCTGAATTCTATTATTCTAGGTCCCGCAAATAAGTGGAACCATATGACATTCACCTTTTGTATCTGGCTTATTTCAGTTAGGATGATGTCTTCAGGGTTCATCTATTGATGTGGCAGGTAACAGAACTCTGCTTCTTTTTAAGGCTGAATAATATTCCACATTCTTTATTCATTCATCCATCACTGGACTCTTTGGTTGCCTCTACCTTTTGGCTATTGTGAGTAATGCTGCTGAGAACAGGGAGGGGAATGGTGGTGAGGCAGATAGTCCTTTGTGTTCCTGCTGTCACTTCTTTTGGGTATATACTTAGAAGTGGGATTGATAGATGATATGGTAACTCTGTGTTTAACATTTTGATGAACTGCCATACTGGTTTCCACATGGCTACGTACACTGTCAAATTTTAAATGTCCTTTGCAGTCCAGCTGTGTTGCTACTTCCTCCATGAAGCTTTTCAGTACCTTCTAGATGGAGTTTGGAGTTCAGTACCTTCTAGATGGCTGGCGCTGGGATAGTGCCGCAATCATGCCATGGGGAGGCACAGCCCATCTTGGCTTATGGCATTTTACTTGTAGATTGCTTTCCCTCAGCCTCCTTCAGGAGAATCTTCCTTGCCTCCCACGCTGCCTCGCTCAGAGAATGTGCTTGATAACATGTTTGGTGAAAGAACGGAAGAGAGGGAGGGAGGGAGGAAAGAAGGAAGGTGTGGTGAGTAGAGTTGCTCTGAATTACCAGGAGATGTTACACCTCACGGGGGTGGTGCAGGGGATCAGTGGAACTCACCCCAGAGGAGGTCAGCTCCTCAACACTTCTGCCTCCGAATGAAGGTGGTGAGCCGCTGGTGCATCTCCTCACAAAGCTGGCATCAAACTCTCAGTGTTGCCCTCTTAGCTCACTCTCCTCCGCCACATTAAGAAGCAGTGTGTGTTGCCAGTGTCTGTCAGATTTCCCTAATAAGGAAATCAGGTTGCCACTTGGGTTTGCAGAGACATTTTAGATGCATTGTATTTAAATTTTGTTTTCATTGAAAATTTATAGCCACCACCTTCTACTCTAATGTAATGAATAATTAGAAGCAATTACAAGGAAATTTAGCAAATTACTGAACCATCTAGGGGTAAAAATTAGTGTTTATGGTGTTTTTCCTTTGCTGTCTGGCAATCCAGAGTGATATATGATGTGCATGCAGACGCCATGCACAGATACCTTTCTTTGCACCTAGCAGTTTTCCAGTAAGATCATAAAAATCAATGCATGGCAGTGGAGTCTTGTGACATTAAAGGGCCTGCTTAATAAATATTGGATGATGGGGGAGGGGAATGATGAATGAGAGCGGTAGAAAATTAGCCACAAAAGGTTTTTTTCTGGTACATAGAGATAACTTTTTAAAGTTTATTTTTCTATTTTAAAATGTACATTTTCACTTAAGAAATTAGAGGGGAAAAACCATAACAGCAAAAGAACTTTTAAAAAATGCTGCTTGGACTCCTCACCCAGAGAATACTTATTTTTTCATTTTGGAACATTGACTTTATATTTTCTATGCATGTTTGCATGTTTTATTTGTTACAGTTTCTTTATCACACTAAACAAAAATTTATTACTTTGATTAAAAATTAAATAGAATTATGTAAACATACTCTCATGTTACTATGGCCAACATGTGATTATTTTACATTCCCCATGATCATAGTTTGACCTTATTTCTACTTTTAAACTATTATAAACTGTAACTCAGTGGGCCTCTTGTACATACAGCTTTTTTTCTACATTTTAAAATCAGGGTCCTGGGAGACTGCCAGCCAAGATGGAGGCATAGGTAGGTACACTTTGTCTCAGCACAAAACCGAAAGAAGGGTAACGACAAATTTTAAAACAAAAAATAACCAGAACTGCCAGAAAATTGAACTGCATTGAAGTCCAACAATCAATGAGTTAAAGAAGAAACATTCATCCAGACCAATAGGAGGGGTGGAGATGGGCAGCCAGCGTGGAGAAAACTCCCAGTAAGGCAGTGGCTGGTGGATGGGCAGCCCCACATTTGCATGTGGAAAAACCAGGAGGAACAACTGGGAAGCGAGACAGACCATGAAACTCAGGGTTCCAGTATAGGGAATAAAGCTTCAGACCTCTGACTAAAAAAGCCTGTGTGGATTGAGGTGGCAGGAGAAACTCCCAGCCTCACAAGAGAGTTCATTGGAGAAAACCACAGGGCCCTAGATGTATACAAACCCACCCATCTGGGAATCAGAATCAGAAGGGTCTAATTTGCTTGTGGGTAGCCGGGGAAGTGACCGAAAGCTGGCCGAGAACTGAGCAAGTGGCATTGTTCCCTCTCTGACCCCTCTCCTACATACAGCACCACAGTGCAGAGACCTGGGTGGCCCTGCCCTTGTGAGTACCTAAGGCTCCACCCTTTGCTACGTAAGAGACATGCCAAGACAAAAAAAAATGGCCCAAATAAAAGAATAGATCAAACCTCCAGAAAAAGTACAACTAAGCAATGAAGAGATAGCCAACCTATCAGATGCAGAGTTCCAAACACTGGTAATGAGGGTGCTCACAGAAATGGTTGAGTATGGTCGTGAAATAGAAGAAGTGAAGGCTATGAAGAGTGAAATGAAGGAAATGTACAGGGAACCAACAGTGATGACAGGGAAACTGGGACTCAAATCAACTGTTTGTAGCAGAAGGAAAAAATAAACATTCAACCAGAACAGAATGATGAAACAAGAATTCAAAGAAATGAGGAGAGTCTTGGGAACCTCTGTGACAACTTTAAATATTCAAACATCTGAATCATAGGGGAGTCAGAAGGAGAAGAGCAAGAGTAAGAAATTAAAAACTTAATGACAAAGAACTTCCCTAATCTGGCAAAGGAAATAGTCTTCCAGGAAGTCCAGGAAGCTCAGAGAGCCCCAAAGAAATTGGACCCAAGGAAGCACACACCAAGGCACATCATACTTACTTTACCCAAGATGAAAGGTAAAAAGAGTTATCTTAAAAGCAGCAAGAGAAAAGAACACACTTACCTACAAAGGAGTTCCCATAAGACTATCAGCTGATTTCTCAAAAGAAACCTTCGAAGCAAGAAGGGGCTGGAAAGAAGTATTTGAAGTCATGAAAGGCAAGGACCTCCATCCAAGATTACTCTATCCAGCAAAGCTATCATTTAGAATGGAAGGGCAAATACAGTGCTTCCCAGATAAGGTCAAGTTCAAGTTCATCATCACCAAGCCCTTATTATATGAAAAATTAAAGAGACTTATTAAGAAAAAGAAGGTGATCAAAAATATGAACAGTAAAATGACAACAAACTCACAACTATCAACAACTGAACCTAAAAAACAAAACCCAAGCCAAAACCGAAGTAAGCAAATGACTAAAACAGGAACAGATTCACAGAAATAGAGATCATATGGAGGGTTATCAGCGGGGAGGGGGAGTGGGAGAATGGGGAAAAGGTACAGGATATAAGAAGCATAAATGTTAGGTATAAAATAGACAGGGGGAGGTTAAGAATAGTATAGGAAATGGAGAAGACAAAGAACTTATATGTATGATCCATGGACATGAACTAAGGTGGAGGAGGAATGATGGTAGAACGTGAGTGTACAGGGTGGAGGGGAATAAAGGGGAGAAAACATGGGACAACTGTAATAGCATAATCAATAAAATACATTTTATTTATTTATTTATTATTTTCTTAAAAAGATTTTATTTATTTATTTTTTTTAGAGGGGAAGGGAAGGAGAGAGGGAGAGAAATATCAATGTGTGGTTGCCTCTCGTGCGTCCCCCGCTGGGAACTGGCCTGTAATCCAGGCATGTGCCCTGACTGGGACTCGAACTACGATCGTTTGGCTCGCAGGCCCGTGCTCAGTCCACTGAGCTATGCCAGCCAGGAATAAAATACAATTTAAAAAATAAAATAAAGTTAGGATTCTAAGAAAAAGGGTTCTTGGGTCAAAGGAAATAGACATTTCAAGGTTCTTTAAAACATTTTCTAAAATGGATTTGAGAGAGATCTATTTGGTGCTGCACTTATTTGCGCATTCATTGGTTGCTTCTCCTGTGTACTCTAGCTCAGGATTCAAACATTCAAACATCTGGGTTCAAGCCCAGGATTGAACCCACAACCTTGGCATGTCGGGGCAATGCTCAAATCAACTGAGCTACCCAGTCAGGGCTTTCGTAAGATTCTTGATTCTTCTTATCTAATTGCCTTCCTAGAGCTATACTTACTTGTTTTTCAACTTGCAGTGTTGAGAATACTGGTTTCGTTGCGCCAGCACCAGTATTAATTAAGTAGCACCATTAAAGCACTTTGGTACTTCAAGAGACAATGTTCATTTCTATGATTCTCAGTGAGTTTGGGTGACCATGGAATCAGTCAGGTTCGGTAGCAGGGAAAACAATTCACTGATCTGGGCCGAGCTCTGAGATACGGCTTTGAGAGCTGCCCTGCAGACCTGGATCACAGAAGGAACTGCTCCTGCCGCATGAAGCCACCAGCGTTGGGGAGTCTCTACGGGAAAACCTGAGAGCCCACCACAGTGCTTGCCAGTGGGAGCAGTAGAAGCAGGAGTGCAACCCTCGAAACGCTAGTTTCAAGGGAGTCCTGGGAGTGCAGTTTGGAGATTTCCAGCTTCTGCAGTTCAGAAAGACCCATGAGAAGGAGGGCGGAGCGGACGTTACGCACTAATCTCCCATATCCACCAAGACATTGTTCAATATATCTGTGATATTTGGTAACCTCTTGTATTGACTCTTGAACCTTTTTAGACTATTTTGTAAAAGAAGCTGCTAGTGATGAGAAAAATAAGTCATTATTTCTAGGATACTTATAGCCTTAATCAGAAATAAATCGAAGACTCCTTCATACCACCTCCCCCAACCAACTCACCTGACCGGGGCTGCGTAACCCCAGGCCTCATTGTTCGCACAGAATATAATGTGAATGGCACCACACGGGGTGTGCTCCCAGACACGTTTAAGAAGAAACGTTTAGGTGAATAACAAAGATGAATGTAAGCATTGCACTAATTGTTACATGCTTTTTGCTATATTTTGCATCTTCCATTCATATTCTCCCCTTTCAGTAAGTTGATTCTTTAAATATATATCTCATTTAATTGTTACATTTTTATAAGCTTTTCACATGAGCAAACTCAGAAATCAGAGAAAGTTCTCTAGGGAGGAAGCCAAATCAGTTACAAGCAGGGATTTGGGAAATGGCTGGACTAGGGATCAAAGCGAGTTTCTGCCACTCATTAGGGTTGCAGTTAGCTACTCCGTCTGTCTTAAGACTCAGGTCCCTCATCAGAAAAATGGGGGAAATGACCTTCTCATAAGTTTGTTGTGGTGGGGATGAAATGACTATGAATACCAGAGTAGGTATTCAACCCATGGTAACTGCTATGAAAAATACTGCTAATGAAATGTGTGCAAAAGTCTTTGCGAGCAGTACAACATCTGCCATTTCCCCCCCCCTCCCCTGTGTCCATGATTTTCAACAGGTGTGCCGCAAGCATTTTTTAAATGTGCAACACCTGACTGTTTTGTCAGGGACACTGACATCTTTTTCCTTAGACTGTCAAATAAAAACTTGACAACAGCCAACACAACAACAGCCATCCAGTGTGAATGAATCAAAATTATACCCATTTTTTGTCCTATTGGCAAAATATGTGATCGTAATACTATACTTTTCAGTGTGCGGCAGAACTAAAGTAAGTAGTGTGGCATGAGATGGAAAGGGTTGCAAACTGCTGAACTACGTCACTAGCTAAGCTCTCAGTGGGGCAGGACCGGTTAGCCCCAGCCCCTGAGTGAGGTCCATGGGGAGGAGAGCCCCCTGCTGGTGAGAGGTGAACATGTGGCAGGAGTGAGAAACACACTTTTGCTTATGAAGCCACAGATGTGGGGGTTGTTTGTTACTGCAGCCTAAGAAGCCTCCCCTGACTGATACAAAGGGGGACCCAGAGGCTTCCCCTGCCAGCATACGTGGGGCCCTGGGAGAAAGGGATGATTAGGATAATACTCCGGACCAGGGGCCGATAAGCACATGCGCTGGGCACAGACAGGTCTTGACTGGAGGGCACTCCAGCAACCAGCAGAAGAGGGTACATGGGACTGCAAATTCTGACGGACATCAAAACAAGGGAAATATTCATTTGGGATGGTAGTGAATTTACCGGCTCAGTTCCAGGAAAGTCTCAAGGGAGGTTTAAGGGGTCTAAGAGTCCTATCGCGTGTTCTCACAGTTGCCATCTCTTTCACCTGTCAAAATGAGAGGAGGGAAATGCCATGGTAATGTCTGCGGAAGGGGGGCCACAGGTTGGGTCACTGTGACCGCTGTGAGGGCCTCCTGCCCAGCAGTGGGAGGCCCGCCTTGCCCACTGTGTCCATGGAGAGGGAGTGACTGGTGGGAACTGCCTCATGCCTTTACCACACTGCTCCCAGATTCAGCTGGGATCCCCAAAGCAGGCTGCAGTCCTGTGTCAGAGTCCCTGGAAAAGTATGCTGTCTGCCAGGAGGTGTTTTCAGACTCAAAACGAAGCCGTTGCTCTGTTTCCCCACCAGGTGTGGCTACTTTATCGCTGAACCTGAAATTGAGATCCTGTGTGAATTAAAAGGCATAAACTTACGGTAAAGCTGCTGTGGGCCCTTTATCTCTCTTTCTGGTCCCCCTCATTCTCTGTGAAGAAGAAAGTTGGAGTGTGCTGCCTCTGATGGAGTATGGTGTCCTTCTCAATCCCAGCAGCTGAGGCATTTGCAGAGTGATGCCTTGGGGTGCTAGTGTTTCACCCACATCCAAGAGGTTGGTAAGTAGCAAACACCCTTTAACGTATTGAATTGCAAGTACCCTGATCAAACTGGGGAAAGCATCATCACCTAAGTAGCTAATCTATTAAGTGTCTCTCAAGCTCTGTTCCATAGAATGCAAGTTCTAGAAGACATAAATAGGTGCTATGCTGCAAAGGGGTTCTGAGCTCAAAGCATGCGGGGGTATATCGTAGTCTATATTGCTCCTCAGTGATTTGAACTGCTTGTTCCAATCTGACTAACAACGCTGACAAACTGCTTGAGGCTCTGACAGGTACTCAAATTAAAAAATCTCTTTGACTCAAATAAATTTAATTAGGTGGGACCTTAACTGTGTTTTTCTCAAATTATTTTAAATTTGACGATGAGCCATTTTTAGTGCAGCAACATGATTAACATCCTGAGAAACAATGAACCTTGACATGCTGATTTAAGAGTTGCTACCCTAATTTATTTCTCATGACTCAGGGCAAGACGACCTCTGGCCTTGCCCAAGGGCATAAATTTCTGAGACTAGAAATGGAGTTCACCGGCCATGTTCAGTCCAGCCAAGATATTTGCCTGCAGTTCCTCAAGGAAGCAGCCCTTCTCCAGAGGGATACCTCCAGAATAAGCAAAGATATTTATGAATTTCTGGGATTTATTGGTCACTACCAACTGCCTATTCATCTACTTTTCTTTTTTTCCTATGCATGTTCCAGTAACTGTTCATCCCAAGATCAGGAAGGAATTCAGCCGGTCTGTCATAATGGAGGCCTCCTGATGTTCAAATATATCTGTGGGAGACGGAATACTGCCTCCCCACACCGGGGTCCACATTCTACCCTCGGAGGCTGTGACTAAGCTATCTTACACGGCTAAGGGACTTGGCCAACATGGGCACGTTAAGGATCTTGAGATGGGGAAATCGCTTGTGTTTTCTATGTGGGTGCAATGTAATCACAAGGGCCCTCAAAAGAGGGAGGAAAGAAGGTCAAAAATGGAAAAAGAAGATGTAACGGGGGAAGCAGAGGTTGGAGGGATGCATGTGGAAGACGGAGGGAGGGCCATGTGCCGAGGAAGGCAGGACGCCTCTAGAAATTTGAAAAGGCAAGGAAATGCACTCTCCCTTAGAGCCTCCAGAAAGAATGCAACCCTGTCTATACTTTGGTTTTAGTCTGGTAGGACGTAGTTTGTACTTTTGACCTCCAGAGCTGTAAGTAATAAATTAGTGCTATTTGAAGCTCCTAAATTTGTAGTGATTTGTTACAGCAACTATAGGAAAGTAATTCAATGCCTTCATCCTGTCCTCTGTCCACCCGGCCCAGACCCACATGCCCAAACCTAGAGCACCCTCTCTAAAAGGGGATTATTCTGAACTGGGAGGAGCCAGCTCCTAACACCTCATACTTTCTGCCTACCTCTGGGGAGCTGTGCTCCCCATGAGAACCACTACCCCATATGGGAGTAACTCTTATTGGCTGTTTCCACGACTGCCTCAAGGCGTAGAGGGACAGCTGCAAAAGGCATATTCAGAACACCAAAAGCAAGAGCAGTTGAGATAGACTTAGAAGCACAGGTTCAGAAGAGGGGCAGTGTCTGGGACAGGGACTATGGGCCACTTTCTGTGATGGGTTTGATTTCATCTTCTATGCAGGCCATGCAGCCAGCACCCCGAGCAATTCCCCTACCTGGAACTGAGAGCGCATGTCAAGAGGTAGCCCCATTCCAGTAAGTCTTGTGACCAGAGAGAGTTGTGGACATGCATTTTGGACACAACAAGCAGAAACAATATGACAAGAGCATATGTGGAAAAGGTATATATCTACACATGTAACACCTGAGATTCAGGGCCACTTGGAGACAGCCCTGGGAGGCCCAGTAGGTTGGTGTGCCTTGCCCTTTAGCATCTGGTGCTCTGTAGACAACATCATGAAGGTGATCGTGTCTATTCCCTGCACACACTCTCATCTGCATCACCTGTACTCTGTTTTAACAAGATCTTCTAGCTCCATGGATGCCTAAGTCACTTGTTGTTTTCTTTCTTTTCGTTTGTTTGTTTGGGGCGGGAGGGGTGGAAGGCACTATTTCTTTTTTTTTGTTTTACTCCTTGGTGGGCATCCTGGTTTTTGAAGATGGTTTCACAGCCTTTCCTAATGCTTGCTTGCCACCATCTTCTTCCCACAGACTATGGCCAGATGGAGATTATCAATCAGCTTCTGGAGTCACATCTTAGCTGCTGTGCTTCTGAAGAGAGTATGATGAATTCAGCCGTTTCCCCAGAGAGGACCAAGTCAGAGGAATGCATGTGGCAACCCACCTCTCCCTTCACGTGGGACCCTAATGGTTTTAGATTCTTTGCATGATAGAGTAGAGGACACCTTAATCCTGGCCCACCTGAGCCAGGGTCTCAACAGATGCATGGGGTTCTGAATGCACAGGGAGAATCAACTAATCATCAGCAATTCCTCAAACCTTTATGCTCATTTAATCCCATATGATGAGGTTTTATGGCTGAGAGGCCAGACTCTCCCTTCCTGGGTTCTTGGCTGTGACGGGAGGTTCACGGGAAATTGCTGCAGGCGTCTGGATTCCAGCCCTTGCTCCTTCACTCTCCTGGGTCTTCTCCTATTTGACCTACTGGGCCTCAGTTTCCCACTCTGTTTAACTTATTCTTGAATCTTGACCCTCCTCAATTCACAAGTGATGATGTCTGCTCATCAGCCGACAAGGGGAGAAGCATCCACTTCATCCCATTCCTGGGCTCCTCTTCTGGGCTCCTGCGACACTGAGCAGGGATATTCCTTGACACCAATGGCTAAGAGAGGAAGATGTGACAGGGAGATAATCACGGGGTAAGCGGTATAGTGAAAACTAGGGAAACGGGAGACCTAGCTGGGCAGTGCGGCCCGAATGAATGTTCGTGGTACTCCTCTAACTTGCGTGTTGAAATCCTAGTGCTCGAGATGGTGATACTATAAGATGGGGCCCTTGGGAGGTGTTTAGGTCCCCAAGGTGGAGCCCTAGTGCCTGGGACTAGTGCCCCTATAGAAGAGGCCCCAGAGAGAGTCCTTGCTCCTCCTGCCCTGTGTGAGGACACAGCGAGAAGTCGGCAGTCTGCGACCCAGAAGGTGGCTCTCACCCCACTATGCCAGCAGCCTGATCCCAGATGTCTAGTCTCGAAACCTATGAGAAATGAAGTTCTGTGGTTGATAAACTAGCCAATCTGTGGTATTTTGTTATAGGAGCCCAAATGGTCTAAAAACACTAGGTGAAAAGGGAAAAATGAGAAAGGAAAAATGAGAAGGAAAAAATGTGGTCTCACTGGACAAAAATAAATAATTAAAGCATTCATGAACATGTTTATCATCTATATCTTCTTGTTCTATAGCCTAAAACCAGTATGTATATCGGTATCTATGTATTATGTTAATATTAATATACTGTCACTTGGGATTTCCCCAATTAACCCTCTATGAGTTAGCTCAGCCTTCATATTTTATTGTTCTTGCAGTGTGGTCATCTCTTTCCAACCTAGAAAATTAGTGGGCACAGATGCCTGGGGCTGATGAGTTATCAGTTCTGTGCCTTGACGTTGTGCCTGGAGATGCCGGGCAGAGGTAGCTTGGTGGTTTCTCAGCCCAAGGTTGAGTAAACATGTCCCGGAGTTGATTTTCCCCAGAATAATTGCATACAATGAGCACAAATGTTTAATTAATCAGGAATCTTGTGCTTATTATCTTTTCACTGGGTTTCCACTGATAATGACCCAGAGGAAAATTCTTTTCCTTTGTGTGAATGATATTTTATTTAAAGGCTTTCATTTCATCATCTGACTTCCTCCCCTTTTCCAGGGACGGGGAGAGAGAGAGAGGGACTGAATGAGTGAGTACCTGTGCCACCCACAAAAGGAAGGCACACCCGGGCTGGGGTCTGTGGAGAGGCAGCGCTGCGGCTGCATGGAAGGCATTTCCACCATCCAGTCAATCTCAAAACAACGCTGAGGTCAGAATAAGTCAATATTTTATATTCACTTGACACAAACTTCCCCTAAATCAAAGTTGGGAGGAAGGAAAGGGAGTTAAGGAAAGGTTTGACATACAAGAAAATGGAAAGACAGTTGTGTATGAAATTAGGTTTGAGTTTTCAGGACTGAACGTTGCAGTTCAGGCTGGCTTACTAATGAAGGACCTGCTCCTCTAACCTGGCACACGGCACAAAACATTAATCAGGACATTGTTTGCATTAAAGGGCTGAATTTTCCAGTGAGTAATCATCAGGGAAACCTAGTCAAGGGCAAACAAGGACGGCAGTCCTGATTAATTATACATCTTCACCGGGGCTAAAAGTAAGACTTACCCTCTTGGATGCACAAGAGCTATTGATATTAATGCCACATGTGGAATTGGGGAAGGTTGTAGCTAGAATCTCCTCTGTATGGTAAGCTCAGCATTCAGGGTATATCAGGCTATGTCTTTCCCTGTTATTCTGGCTTTTTCCTGTGTCACTAGGTGTAAGGAACTGTGGGCCAGGCAATGGTTGCTTTGAAGAGCTTCAAGGAAAACCAGCATTTGAGCTAGACTTGAAGCACAGGTCAAACAGAAACGTGGAGATCTTGGGGAAGCTGTTCCTGAGAGGGCGCTCCTGGGAGCGGGGCTAGCAGGATGAGCAAAGGCAGGATGTCTACAACCCCAGGGAGGGTCTTAATGACCACAAGGTCTGGTCTGACTGGACTTCAGGGGCTGTCAAGGTTAGTAGGAATTGGTGTTGCAAAATAAGGCTGAATGCCAACCCGAGGAGTGGGAGGTTCATTTGGAAAGCCAGAGGAGCTGTTGGAAGTTTCTAAGGTGGGAAAGGTGGGTGGCAAGAACAGAATAGAGTTTTCCAGAAGACCATCTAGACTAGTGGGTGATAGATGACTGGATGGGGAAGAGGCCGATGAGGTGGGGGGAACTGTTAGGATTGTGCTGAATTACAGATCCAGTTCAAGAGGTAAAGATCATCACAGATAAAACCTAACCCAGAAGGGCTACTTTAGGGTTACCAGATAGCATATAGGACATCCGTATTGGGGATGTATTTTGACTAAAAATTATTTGTTGTTTATCTGAAATCCAGATTTAACTTGGTGTTCTGTATTTTTATTTGTCATATCCTGCGGCTCTAGCTGCTGTCGGTTACCTGGTGAGGCAGCTCTGAGAATGCCGCTCTCAGATCTCCAACTGCAGGGAGTCACTCACTGGCCGAGGCCTCAGCTGCTGTGCCGAAGCTGCGGCATTGGAGCCGGGTGTGAGCCCCCACGGCCTCCTCTCAGCCACGACTCAGCCCACAGGGGTGCTAACACGCCAGGCTCCTCTGATGGGTGGCTTGGATCTAGGACTCCCCAGAAGCCTTGCTGAGTTTGCCTTGGCACGGCACTGCTGTCCCAGGTGCTTGCACCCAGCCTGCCTCCTCTTTCTCCTTTCCACGGGGTCAGACCCACATTGCTGTCCAGGCCCCTTCCTCATTTTCTCTCCTAGGCCTTTGCCCTGGTAAAGCGTTGCATATGTAATCCCACCTTAACATCTGCTCCTTGGAGGATATCCCTGTGTTGGTATCAGTCTTGGGCAAACACACCTGCTGTGCAAACGGAAGTTGTGAGGAGCTGGCTGGGGACAGTTCATGATTTCTAGGTGTGCAGTAGGAACCAGTGAGGGGTATTAGGCAGCAGGCGGCAAAAGAGAGTGGTGGGGTATTATTTGGAAGAGGCAAAATTTTCTGGTCTGGACTAGTTTTACTTAGTCCTCAATGAAGAGCTCACATCAAAACTCTCTCCTGGCACATTGAAAGTGCTCATGTTTCGCGCTTGAGTTAGATGTTAGGTGTCGTTCAAGCAGCTGTGATGCCGCTGCCCAGTCCTGGTGGAAGAACGCTCGACAGGATCATCGGGACAGGAAACAGATTCTGCTTCTAGAAGAACTCTGAAAAACGGGCAGTGACTTTGGAGGGCTGTGCTGAGAAGGGTTGAGTGGCCGTGTGGGAGGGCACTGGGATCCGTCATCGTGGTCTGTCATGGGTGAGAGAAGGGGTGGTGGCCCTGCCCGTGGGGGTGGCGACCTTCTGAGCCTGAAAGGAAGCTGGGGCTGTGGTCTGGGAAGGAAGCAGGAGGGCCTTACGAAGCCAGGGTGGGGGAGGGAAGGGTAGTGAGGTGAATGTGAGAATCGTGAAACTAGAATGAGAGAGACCTGGGAACGAAGTTGGTGCACAAAGTAAAGGAGAGGGAAGAGTCGGGTAAGATTTTGAGGCTGTCAGGACTAGTGTGCGCCGTGCATGCGTGTTTATCTAATCAGGCCATAAGCTTCTTGCCAACTGGGGCTGGTAATTTGAGTTACTCTTCAGATACCTAGTAGTGGTAGCAGCAGCAGTAGCAGTGTTATCATCAATGGCTTTCTATAATCATTATACGTGTGTGTGTGTGTGTGTGTGTGTGTGTGTGTGTGGAAAGTTTGGATGAATAGATTCATTCACCTGCGATCATTCAATTGCAATCATTTAAATGCACACATTCATGTTGAGTTATATATAGGTTTGTTCTTTATATGTACATATGTAAATGGTCATTTCATCTGTTCTGAAGTCACTTCAAAAGAAAACCCTGAGGATATAGTCCACCGTAGACATGTATTATTCAATTTCTCTTTACTGAAAATAGAATGTATTGATTTGAGTGGGTTTAGATTAAGAATACGAACAACCCTTGGTATTCAAGGCAGCAGTCTGCACAGTGGTAGTGAGGACAAAGGAGCATCTGTCTGCCGCGCCTCGAGCCAGGAGGCCCATGCTTGGTTAGGCGTGCGCCCACAGGGAGGGAAGAGGGTGACGGAGCCTGTGGGGCTCGTCGCCACAGAGCTCAGAGGACTGACTCACTTCCCTTCCCAAGATGCCGACCATGGTTTGTGGAGGTGGCTCACCACACTGGCGAGGCTCTTGCCATTCCTGTTTCAAGTGATCTTGTCCAAAGGTGCCAGCTCCTGGCTTTCCATCTTAGGAATGCGTACATTTTTTTTTCAACAGGGTGGAGGGAAAATCAACATGAAGATTAATGGACTCAAAGCAGAGAGGGAAAGAAAATACTGGAAACTTCTGTCCATGATTCAATTTTCAGGGGCACAAGAGTCTACTGGAGACAGGAGAACCAAATCCAGTTCTGAGGCCGGGCCTTGAGTTTAAGAGATCATTTAGAGAACAAAATTCAACGGAGCCGTGAAAGCAATCATCGTTGAATTATGCCCACATTCTCTCTCTCTCTCTCTCTCTTTATGGTGGTGGGGGCTTAGCTTTAAAATGAATGTTAAGTTTTAAGAGAATTCATTTAAAAGTAAGTTGTTCAGCTTGCATTTATAAAAATAACTTCTCCCAACTGGAACACAAACACGTGTTCCACACATGTGGTCATTCCATTGTACAACATGCCACTTCTGAATACCACACAAAAGTCAATCGCTAATCTAATTTTAAGTAGCATGGGAAATTGCTAGCGAATAGCAAATTCAATATTCCATACCAGGAAAACATTTAAAATGCTCCGTACAGATCTAATAATAGGTGTTAGGTCATACATATCTGGACCAGTGGGCCCACACTTCGCTGTACATGCTGGCGACAATATAACCAACCTCAGTCACGGTGTTTATTGTGATATGCTAAATTACCTGAATCTGTTGTACCTTGATTTCTTTCTGAAAAACTCAAGTTGTTCATTACTAGAGAGCTGCTTTCACAACTGGGTCTGTAGAGGGATTTAGGGAAATCACAGGTGTGAATTTCTTATAGGCCCCCAGAGGACAACCATAGAATGTTTCCCAGCTGCAAGAGGTACCCTGAATTCTAATATGTAACCACTTCCTGAGGGGCGAGCATGATCCCTGGCTGCCAAACAGGGCCATTTTTGTAGAGGCTCAATCAGGTAAAACATGTTGAGGTGGAAGAGATACCGTGTGCCAGGCTCATGCCCTCACCCCCTGGGTTAGGTGAGGATGTGGCAACTCACAGGGCTCAGCTGTAAGGCAGCAACCCAGAGACCTGGGCAGGGACTGGCCTTGCCCTTTGTCAGTTACTGCTGCCTACTCTCCCGCAGGGAAACTTGGCCAAAATGGTGTCAAATGAGCCCCCAGAGAAGCATTATCAAAGGCCTTTTTGTCTCAGAATGCATCAGTGCTGAGGAAGGGAATGTTATGCATGGCACATGCATGGATGGGCTTTCAACCCACCCAAGTCCAAACCTCATTTTCTCCCTGGGAGAGAGGAAGGTGGCAGGAGAGGGAGCCAAGAGGCCAAGATGTTGCCAACATTCAAGTGGGAAGGGCCCCCCTCTGGAATGAGCACGTTGGCAGAGGAATAAGGCAGAGGAATGAACTTAAGAAATGTTGCGGTGAACGAAACACTGAGATTTATTTTAAAAGGAAAGATTTATGAAAATAACCTGGTATCAGAAGAAAAAAAATGCTTGAGTTGAAATAGATGATGGTTTTGGAGCTGGGATGATGTGGAACTTCGAGAGGGTGATGAGGCCTGGGGGAAAGGGCGAGCAGCCCCGGAGAGAGTCCCTGGGAGGGAGCCGCGGGAGGGCATGGCCGCAGACAGGAGGCTGGCTCCTCGCCCCGCTTCCACGTGTTTCCGTGACCTGGGAATTGATTTCTTCTTCTGTGCAGGAAAAGGGTACCGAGGCCCACTGTGGCAAGGCATGGGAGTCCATGCTAGCTCCAAGAAGCAGACAGGGAATTGCTAGGGAGGAGTTCCTAGGACCCAAGGAAGGGGTGCAGCAGAGGGCAGCTGCAGGGGTGAGGCAAAACAGGGACTGATGGAAGGTCTCTTTAGGGCCTGGATCCCAGCTTGAATGAGCCCTGGCAGTTTTCTTTCCAGGTGCCAATGCTGCCCCCGTTCCGCATTCCTAGAAGGGCAATTCCAGTTGTTCTCTCCTGGGTCACGCTCTTAGCTCTTGGCCAGAGGAGGGCACCCAAACCATGAACGACAGTAGAGAGGTACTTTGGGAGAAAATTGAGGGGCTTATTATCAGGGAAGAGGAAGTCGGAGCTGGGCAAGCAAGAGCACAAGTGCCCACTACACAGGAGTGGGATGAAGACGCCACAAGACGTCTTGTGAACTGTGGGATCGTGGAATGGAAGGGGTTAATATTGGTGTGACATTGTTACCTCCTTTATTTCTTCCAAGGGCCTGAGAGAGGAAACCAAGTGAGGACTCAGGAAGTGTCCCAGACTCACATTCCCCCGGGGGCTGACGTCCAGCTGTGGGGCCCCAGGGCAAGAGTGTCTGGTCTCCGTGGTGCTCCCCCAGGGAGCTCCGGCCGGGAGGGGGAGTGGAATGGCATATCCCAGCCTGAAACTGCTTCGGCGTTCCGAGCGCTCGATCTGTGCACAATAGTCTTCTCGCTTATGCTTCTTAATATACAGTTGAAGTCCAAGTGCTCATCCCATATCGTAAATATTTTCAGGAATGTCGGGAGACGGGGGACTGGCACCCAGTGCATTTCTGGGAAGAAGGACCTGGGAAAGGGAGGTAAAACATGCAAGTCTCAGTCACCCCCTCTGGCCACTGCCCAGCACCTCCTCACTTCTGCAGCGAGAGGCTCGGTTCCCATTGTTATGTGGCTGGGTTCCCACTGACGGCCTGTCTGTGAGCCCCCACTCCCACTTCAACGACAGGCAGAGATTTAACGGTTTCAAGAGGGAGGCTACCTAATTTGACACACATTTGACACACAGATTTGACACATTCCACACATTCTCGTGTTTGAATAACACCACCTGTAAGCTGGTGAGATGGTGTTTTCAACGGGTGGTAACCCAGGAAGCTGCCCTTTTCACCCCGTTGTGGGCAGGGCGGTCTCACACATTTTTTCCACAGTAATTTGATTTCATCGGAGAACAACTGCAAGAGTTACTGTTGCGAATGCAACTCAGTGTTCGATGTTGAGGTCATTATTGACATTAGATGTTCGAGGTCTGGACATAGTTGAGTTCTACTGAAGTCACCGCCGAGGAAGCCTCCTGTTGAGAGTTCTGATGGAGATTACACAGATCCTAGGAGACAGGTGGTTTGAGTGTTTCGAAAAGCCCAAACCGCCTCACGAAGCTTCTCTGGCCTCTGGGTTGTTGCTGCAGTCATCTTTTTCATGTAATGGGTTTTATTACTTTATTTTGAAAATATATTTTATTGACTATGCTATTACACTTGTCCCAATTTTTTCCCCTTTGCCACCCCCTACCTGCTGCCCCCCTTCCCTCCAGCAATTACAAACCCCTCGCCCCTGCCTCCTTAGTACATGTCCATGGGTCGTGCGTATAAGTTCTTTGGCTTCTACATTTCCTATACCATTCTTGACATCCCTTGTCTATTTTGTACCTACCAATTATGCTTCTTAATCCCTGCACCTTTTCTCGTTCTCCCCTTTTCCCCTTCCAGCTGATAACCCTCCAAATGATCTCCATATTATGATTCTGTTCCTGTTCTGGTTGTTTGCTTAGTTTGTTTTTTAGATTCAGTTGTTGATAGTTGTGAATTTGTTGCCATTTTAATGTTCATGGTTTTGAGCTTTTTCTTATTAAGTCCCTTTAACGTTTCATATAATAAGGGCTTGGTGATGATGAACTCCTTTACCTTTCCCTTGTCCGGGAAGTACTTCATCTGCCCTTCCATTCTAAATGACAGCTTTGCTGGATAGAGTCATCTAGGTTGTAGGTCCTTGCTTTTCATCACTTGGAATGCTTCTTTCCAGCCTCTTCTAGCCTGTAAGATTTCTTTTGAGAAATCAGCTGATAGTCTCATGGGAACTCCTTTGTAGGTGACTGTCTCCTTTTCTCTTGGTGCTTTTTATATTCTCTCTTTATCTTTAACCTTTAGCATTTCACATATGATGTGTCTTGGTGTGGTCCTCTTTTGGTGCAACTTGTTTGGGGGTCTCTGTGGTTCCTGGACTTGTATGTCTATTTCCTTTGCCAAATTAGGGAAGTTTTCTTTCATTATTTTTTAAATAAGTTTTAATTTCTTGCTCTCCCTCTTTTCCTTCTGGCACCCCAATGATTTGGGTGTTGGTATGTTTAAAGTTGTCCTAGAGGTTCCTAAGTTTATCCTCATTTTTTTTGAATTCTTCTTTCTCTCTGCTGTTCTGATTTAATGCTTTTTCCTTCCTGTATTCCCAATAGTTGATTTGATCCTCGGCGTCATCCTCTCCACTGGTTGGTTCCCTGTAGATTTTTCTTTATTTCACTTTGTTAACCTTCATTTCTCCCCTTATGTTTTTTTCATACTCAGTGAATTCTTTGAGCATCCTGATTACCAGTGTTTTGAACTCTGCATCTGATAGGTTGGTTATCTCCATTTTGTTTAGTTCATTTTGTGGGGTTTTGTTCTGTTCTTTCACTTGGGCCATATTTCTTTGTCTCCTCAATTTGGCAGCCTCCCTGTGTTTGTTTCTGTGTATTAGGTAAAGCTGCTTTGACTCCCTGTCTTAGAAAAGGCATCTGTAAATTGTGTGGGGCAGAGCCTTAGCTAACCACTAGGGTAGGGTAAAGTGCTTCACTGCTTTGTGGCTCTGGGTGGTGGGAGGGCTCAGAGAAGGGACAACGCTGCTGCCTGGCTTCTGGAGGTTTGCCTGGCACTCACCCTGTTTCCAGTCACTTCATCTACTTCCTGTATATGACTAGAGCCCTTCCAGCTGCTGCCCTGGTTGTGACTCCCAGAGTGGGTATGTTTGCGTACATTCTAAGTCAGTGTGGGCCCTTTAAATGGATTCCTGAAAATCTGGCAGTTTTTTCCTCTGTCCCAACCCCCGCTGGTTTTTACAGCCAGAAGTTATGAGGATTTATATTCCTGGCACTGGAACCCTGGGCTGGCGATCTGGTCTGGGGCTGGGATCGCTCACTCCCGAGGTACCCCTCCCGATTTTTATCCACCACCTGTGAGTGTGGGACTGCCTTTTCTGCTGCCACTGCTGCCACTTCCTGCACTACACCCTGTTCCACTCCTCTCCACCCAGCTCCGTACCTCCCCGCCTCCCGCCCGTCTCATGAATGTGGTTTCTTTAAATCCTTGGTAGTCGGATTTCCGTACAGCTCAATTTTCTGACGGTTTTGGTTGTTGTTTGTTTTGAGATAGAGTTGTAATTCTGTCTGTGGTTGTGTGAGGAGGTGAAGGGTGTCTACCTATGTCACCATCTTGATGGGCAGCCTCGTGCCATGGGTTCTATTCTCCAGAGTTTTTACATGTGGCATCCTTTATTCAGTTTTAAGGTTCTGGGAACAAGGTGAGCTTGTGGAGTGGAGTCTAACCTCCCTCCTCCCTGAACCAACCTTAATAAACATACAACTGGAGTGGAAACACAGCATACTTCATATGCACTTTGATATTCAGATCGCGTCTGCTAGCCTCCATCTTTCAACCAGATGACTACTCCGAAGAACTTTTACTAAAGAAATTTTGGAGACTCCATTAATAGACTGAATCTAATGTGTGGTACATTTATTAAAAAGAAATCCTGGGTAAGATATCATTCTGTAAGGGGAACTGCTTTTTGGCTCCCAACTTTACAGTGTTCAACTCATCCAAATATCTATTTATAATGGCATTTGGAGAAATTCATTAATCTTGGTGTTAAAATGAAAACCAAAAAGAACATAGGAAGAAGAACTCCACGGGAATACTTGAACTATTTATTTTTAATGTATAGTTAACATGGGTATTATTATATACAAGAAACTAATACAGTGAGTCACTTTAATTTTTTTTTTCAGTTCCCTTTAAATCTCTTCTGCAGGTATGTCTAAGAGAACTGTCTTCATTTTTGTGGGTGTGCTTTATCTCACTGAAACCCCAACTTCACCGATGACCCCCTGCTGTGAGGGCCTGTGTGAGCTAGCACCATCTGTGACAGGACTCTTATGTACGAACTGAAGAACGTCCTCCACCTTGTACACATGCTAACTCAAAGTCCATTCCGGGTTCTGAGCCTTTAAAGAGGCCACTTTCCTCCAGCATTCTTTGCTAACTGCTTGCTTCAAGTAAACTTGTTTCTCTGGGAAAGATTTATCTTTCTCTTGGCATGGCCTTGCAGCTTTCTGTCTCTTTGAATACTTTCTGCATGCTGCTTCCGTTGGAGTATTATTTCCTTACTGTAGCATGGAGGAGGTGATTGATATTTTGTTACAACAAATATTTATTGAATATCTGCTCCATCAGGCTCTGGGCTGGTGCTGTGTGGAAGAGTAACTTCCACATTTAATCTAACGTGGAAACAAATTCCACTGCTATGCAGAAACATGCTTACCTTGATCTTTCCTGGGAGACACCATTGATGCCCTCCCTGGTTACAGCAGCTCAGACTCTTACCCTAAACAACTTTATGCCCTAGCAGAGGCCACATGGTCAGGGAGGGCAGAGCTTACACAAGGGAAGTGTTGGAGAAAAGCTATTTTCTCCAATGATCATTTCTTCCCTTTGTTCCAGGCCTTCTTGCTAGAATTCTATCTCAAAAAGCATCCCCAAAGGGAGTTCCTTAAGTGCTATGAGACCCTGACCATGCCTATGGCTGATTTAACTGAATATGGACTCCTGACCCAAGATAAGCCAGCGCATTCAGTCTAAAGACAGAGTCTACATTAGTTGTCTTGAGAACCTGAAGTAGAAAAGGAAGTAATTAGGGAGGCCAAGACACCTATATTTTGTGGCCTCTGTAATGGGCCAGATGTAGGCACTGCCAAGAAATCCATTGGCGCAATGAAGAAATTTGTCCTAACCAGAAGTCTGAATACAAATCAACGCCTTTCATTAGTAAATCAGGAATTCTAAACCAAGAACCGAATGCCTTATTTGTGTTTGAGGTTTGATTTTAAGCCATTCAATGAGGTCTGTCCAGAAAGTATCCAGCCATATACTATGAACAATGGACATTTATTGAAGAAGACACAAGGTACAAGAAACATTGTACACAGGACAATGATGCCTCAGTCCTCTTCAAAGTAGGCACCTTGGGACCTCACACAGTTCTCCCAGCATCTCTTCCACTGTTCAAAACACCCTGCAAAATCCTCTGTTGGAATCACCGTCAGCTGCCCCATTGTATTTTTCTGAATCTCATTGATGGTCCAAATCTCTTCCCTTTCAAAAGTGATTTTAGTTTTGAGAAAATCCAGAAGTCACAGAGCAATCTGTACATGTTCAACACTCATTCAGGTGTTCTGCTTGTTGCAGGCCTTCCAGAATGTGGATCACTTTCAGTGGATTCTCAACCATCTTTGCAGCATTTGTGCTACACTTTTCTTTGCACGGCACTCATTGCATCATTCCCCAAAGCCTTCTGAATCACCTGAATGGTTTCTGTGGAGGAATGTTCAAGCTTAACGCAAAATTTGATGCAGATTCGTCGCTCTGTTTGCTCAGCCATTTTGAACGTGACAGCCACACCGTGCACGTGCCCACTTGATGACTAGTACAGAGAGGTCGTCACTGTTCACACACGCACATTCCAGCCCACTCTCCTTGGATGCCAGTTTACATCGATGTCATGCAAACTGTTCTCATTATATTAACATCCTAACAGACCTCATATATGTGGTCTAAGAACACTTGAGATAAGATATTAAAATGAAAATGTGTTTTTAAGCCATGATGTCATACAATCAGGAACCAAACATAAAACTGTTGAGTCACAACCTCAGCCCAGGCCACACACAATTTCCATAAATAAAGCCATACTAAGATGAATTTACCCTCCCAAATTACAAAATTTATTAGGAAGCAGCCCCCAATGAGAGTGAATCAATAGATAGAGCATGCATCAGGATTAGATTACCAATAACTGCAGATAATGGATCTATGGTATAGGGACTATAGGTATGTTTAAAATGTTTACAGATGTGAAACAAGTCATTGAAAATATATTAAATGTACAAAGTCCATAAAAAAGAAAATACAGATTTGAAAAAGAAATAAGTAAACTTAGAGAATTAATAACTACAGTCATTAATTTTAATGAATTAGAGACTGCTAAAGAAAATATTAGTGTCCTGGAAGAGAGATTTTATTCCAGTTCAGAATGTATCACAAAGACATAAACACATGACAGAGTAATTAAGAATGTGGACGACAGAATGAGAAAGAATAAGAGTTTCAGAAGATGAGAACACGTAATGGAGGAGAAGTATTCAAAGAGAAAACAGCTGAGGATTTTTTTTACAATAGGTAAAAGATAAAAATAATAAGATTCGGGATGCACAACAAGGCCTGAGCTGAAACAATAAGTGCGTATCCAAATCTTAAGTCCACGACAATGAAATTGCAGAACAACAAAGCCAAAAAGGTGCTATACATTTCCTACAAAGGTAATGGGATTAGTCAGGCAGCAGCTTCTCTATAGCAGCAACACAAACCAAAAGTCAAAAAGATTCTATGCCCAAAGCTCTAAGGAAGACTCGAGACCCAAGGAGGGAAATTAAATGTAAACAAGCACTGTCTGTAGAAATAAGAGTGTTGACAATTTTGAGGAAATAAAACAACGTGGAACTGAAATGGTGGACAACAATAATGTGCAGAAGAGAAAAAGGACTGGAGCTCTGAGGATCGACAGGCAAGTGGAGAGGCTGACTTGATGTCATGCTTTTCAAAGTCAAGTATATGTGATAGAAAGGAAAGGGTAACATTGAAGAAGGCTGTGTGTATGTACACACATACAAATGAGATGTCTAACTACTAAATCAGTGGAATAGGAAAAGAGAATAAGTAAAACTTGAAACTTGATCAGTCCATTAAAAGGCAGTAGAAAAGAAAGTTAAGATCATATATAACAAAGTAAATACAAAGCCCAAAATTAGATGGCAGAGACAAATCCTAAATAAATATAAATGGACCAAATGAATCACTTAAAACACAGAGATTGTTACCTTAGATGAAAAAAAAATCTGTGCAGTTTATAAGAGAGTCGTCTAAAACAAGGGCAGAGAAAAGAACAAAGGCATAAAAATGGAAGAAGGCCTATTGGGCCAAAAAAGAAGGGGGTGGATTTAATAGAGCTACATTTATACCCTACTTTAGGTCAAAATTTATGATTAGGGATAAAGCTTGTTATAAAAATATAACCATTTTAATATGTAATATGTGTCTAATAACATAGCTTCAGATAAAAAGCAAAAATGGAATTCACAGGAGAAATTGTCAGATGTAAAATCAGAGGAGGTGCCTTACCACCTGTCTTCAGAGAGGTGCGGCAGACTTTAACACCAGGGAGGAAAAAGGTCTGATAGGCCATTCTCGGAACGATAATGACAATTGTGCAGATAATGCTTCTGGTTCCAGCTCAAAGAGTTGCAGGGCCATTCTCTCTGCAGCATATTTGGGAAGGCCAACTTTCCGCAGGACGCTCTTTTATGGGGAGGAAGGAGCCAGATTCTGTGGCCTTTGCTCTAACCTGCGCAGGACTCCCTCGTGTGGATGAGGCTTGTTCCAGCCTCGCCTCAGGGAGGAGGTGATTTTGGCACTTAAATACTGCTGACTGTTATGTAACTTGGCTATGATTTTTTTCCCTTCTGCTTTTTAAATTAGTGCAAGCTCATATGGCTTCAGGATTCTTTGCACACAGCTGAGGCAGCAGAAAGTCACATGCATTAGTTAAGTTGTAGGCTAAACTGCTGTCACAAAGGCACCGAAGACACTGAAACATGCAGAGGCTCAGATGAGGTTGTTCATTTCTCCCGCGGGTAAACAGTGCAGACGTAGGTGGCGGTACCAGGCAGGTAGGTGGCGCTGCTTCATAAAGTCACCCAGCTGCACCTTCGTTTCAGCCCATGGTAAGGGCAAACAGCTCCTTTTCGGAGCTGCGACTCAGAATTTGCACACAGAACTTCCACTCATGTCCCTGTCTCTGGAACTTAGTCACATGGCCACTCGGAGCTGCCTGGGCACCTGGGAAAGGTCGTTTCCAGCTGGGCAGCCATGTTCCTTGCTTCTGTGTGTGTGTGTGTGTTTGGGGGTCATTCTACCACTATAAGGAAAGAGATTACACTGGACCACAGAAGAAAATAAGCTGTGTCAGCCACAGCATAAAACTTGATTTCTAACCACAGCCCCACTCATTACATGCGAAGGACATTGAAAGCTTTCAGAGCATCAGTTTTACCATCTAGAAAAATCTTCCCTCACAAAGTTGGCATGAACAGCAATCAAGAAGAAGAGAGTGAAAGCAAGCACCTACGGACTCTCTGTGGGCCCCTGGCTCTGCAGCCACACCTCTGCACAGGGCAGAGGCCCCAGCCAGGCACATCCTGCACCCCAGGGCCCCAGGAACCCTGGGCGGGGATGATGGGGGGGGACAGTTGACCTGCTCCTACCTCTGGTTGCCATAACTAAAGCCCCTTTCCTTCTCCTGATCCACGCCCCCACCACCTCCTCAGTGGCAGGATTCTGCAGATTGATGGACTGTCACCTGGGGAAGGTGGAGGCAGACCCCAGATCCCTGTGTTCATAAAGGAAAGAAGGATCAATGGGCTCCTCGGAGTTGTGTCGGGGTTGGAGCTCATCTCGGTGCCTGTTCAGGCTGGGGACGGCCCACGGCCAGAGACTGGCAGGCGGCTACAAAGCTTTGGTCACGCTGCCCTGTGCGTGACCTGTCAGGTTTTGTTTGTGATCCGTGTGTGCCCAACGGTGCAGGTCACCCGCTGAGCTCCTCTCAGGAATCTGATTGTTTACAGCTGTAAAGTACAGGAGCTTGGATCTGTCCGAGCAGAGGGTTAAATCATAGAGTGTTTTACAAGGGCAGCTATAGGGAATGTCTTGTTTTCTCCTTATATGGCTATTTTTCTCAGTCCAGAATCCCAGGGTGTATTTTACGTGGTTGAAATACACAAATGGAGTCATAGTCAGCCAAACATGCTATGTGGCTTTAAAATTAACAAGCCTCTCTCTACTTTTGTACCCCAAACACACATTCACATGCACGGTTTCTGTTGAGACCGTGGAAAGATACTCTTTATTTTTTAGCCAAAAAATATTTGATGGGGTGGATTTCTACAATTTCCTTGCTTTATGCATGAGAAATATTTCTTTTGATCAGAGTAGTTTGCAAGCCTGTGGGTCAAATTTAAGTAACAAGTTTTCAGTGCGTGGCTACTGTATGTGAAGTGCTACATTAGCTAGTTCTGGGGTACAAGGCAGAACAGGGCACCGAATGTGAAAATGTAAAAAGGAAAGGTGTTTAATGATAGTTCCAGATGATACAGCAGAAGCACCAGAAGGCAGCACATGGTAAGAGCATGAGCTTGCCACGGGCGCTCTGGGGAAGGAGAGATCTTTTCAGACTGGTATGGTTAGGGCAGGTTTCATGGAAGAAGTGAGGGTTGGAACCAGATGGATGTGGCTAGGTCAAAGGGAGTGAGAAAGGCATTCTGGGTGGGAGAGCCCTGAGGGGAAATGCACAGGGAAGAAAGTGAAGAGGGTTTTAAAAGAAGAGAGCAAATAATGCAGAGAGGCTCGAGCAAATAGTTCCTGTAAGAGAAAAGGAACTTCGGTGGGAGAGGCAGATTGAGGCTGGGAGTGGAAGGGAATTCAGGACTTCTGTTGCACAGCGAAGGGGAGCCGGTGAAGGCTGTGGGGACCGATTTGGGTCTGGACCAGTCTGGGCACCAGTATTCTCAATAATTTATATTTCCAAAACTTGTTTTTGTTTCTTCTTTTGTTTTGTTTTGTTTTTTCTTTTTGGCTACCTCGGTGACTATGACTTAACCTAGAAAATTAGGATTGGATTAATTAAATATGATGTATAGGTATTAAAAATAAGACTCCGTATCAAGACTTCCTTATTGGTGATTTCACAAATGAGAAAGGCAGAGTTTCTTATTGAGTCTAATTCTTGGCCACACCTTCTGGAACACAAACTCTGAACTTAGATTTTGCAGGGAAAAGTTGATTGACCAACTTTCATTCTTTGTGGACAGGGGGAAATTTTGGAGGAGAAATTCAGCTTTGGATTCAGACCGAGAAGCATCATATTTTGAGCAAATTTGGATGAAAAATAGCATGTCAGGGCCATTTTGGAGATAAAATCTGGCATGGAAATTATGTCCCCCAAAGCCCACACTCCAGTCTCATTCTATCTTCGCTTCAATGTCTTCCAGAGATAGAACTGGAATTACGATGTCTACTATACATGTGAGGAAACTGTCAAAGAGTTTTAATGATTTTCCCAGACGCTCGCAGCTGGTTCGTGGTGGAGCAAGACTCTCAGGAGCCTCGAGAGGTTCAAGCAGTGTCCTCGCAATAGTGAGTTGGCAGTGCATGCACTCCAGTGGACCTGAGGTGTGGATGCAGAGTGGAGGAGGCAACCAGATTAGACAGAGGGGCTGCCCCGGCCAGGCAGGTGGGAGGCAATGCCAGGGTGACTGGGATGAGGCAAGAAGGAGACAGCCCTTGTGAAGAGGGTCATAGGATTCAGGCCTGAAGGAATTGTGGCACCAATGACCCAAATGACACCCTCCAGGCCAGGTGTTGTGGCACAGACACGGAAGGGCTCCCAGGCAAGGGTAGCCCAGGCAAAGATGCTTATTAGCGATGCCCATTGGCGGGCCTGTCAAGGATCATTTGACGATGATGCTATATTCCAGTTTTCAAACCTCTTTCTAAAATACTCAGTGCTTGCAAGGGGGAATGCTGGGCTTCCAGCTTACTTGCATAGGTATTGGTGAAGAATCCAGAAAGTTACGAAGATGGCAGCCAATTTAATAATATAGTTCTGGATTTCCCTGTTTGTTTGAGCTCTTCCAGAATCACGTTCTTGCTCATTTTTCCTGCTTATGTTCTTGAACCATGTTTCTTTTTTTTCTCTTTTGAACCATGTTTCTAATAAGCAGAACCTGGTGTCAGAAAGTACCACCACATTATATGTTTGCATTGTTATTTTCAGCATATGTTAAGTAGTCTTGGCTCTAAGGCAACCAGATTTACTTGGGCCTCTTCTAAAAGGGAATCCCTTTGAGGAGAGACTGGCAGGGTGCAGGGGGAGAAGTGGCTTTGGATATCAAACGTGGCTCTGTTCCTTACATCTCCTTTCTCAGACCTTTCTCTGCAGTAGTACTTGCAGGACCGAAGCTATCTATCCATCCCTTACACTGAATTTGAGGGAGATTTCAAGAAATCAAAACACTGCGTCTTCATATGGGGGCCATTCTACAAGTTCGCCATTAAGCAGAGTCAAGGTCTTGCTTGAGTTTCAAAGAACGAGGAGGTGACCTGGCATCGCTCAGGTGTCCATTTTAGTTGCACTTACCCTTGTTTGCGGAGCTGGAATGCATGGCTAGCTGAGGTAAACCCAGCTGGCGGGAGAGCCCTCGCTGCTCACCAGGGAAAACCATGCCATTTATCCTGAGAATGTGCAGAAACAGCATTTGATTGGGCAGGGGCCTTAGGTCATTTATCTCCCACTTTAAAAATGATGAAGTCGATGTGTCTCCCCAGTGGGCTGTCCCCCTGCTATTCAGCAACAATGCTCTACTTCTTTTCAAAGAGAAATATGCTTCCAATAAGGGGGAAGGGAGGCAAGGGATGGTAGCAAAGGGGATCAAGCAACTTTCATTGAAGGATTCATTTTTGATTTAAATATTTTGTTCTAATCTCCAACTTCCTTTTTAACTTGGCAGAATGACCAAAAGAAAAACAACGTCCCTCCCTAGCCCAGTTTACAGCCTGCCGGAGCAGGGGATCCGGTTACCTCTTCCAAACTGTATATGTGGCGTTGTTCAATATATTAGTGTTTTTTTCTTTTTAAATCTATTGCTCATATACATCGGGTTTTCTTTTAATGGCATGTCAAACTGGACTTTTGTGAAAAACCACAGGGAAAAAAACAGATTGAAAAATATAGATCAAATTTAGTCTGCTATTTAATACTTTTTTTCTGGTTCTTTGAGTATATTGTGGAAAGAATTCTTTGCAAGTGATACATCCTGTAACTGGAGGCAGATGTAATCCCCTGGCCGTGACACCAGCGAAGACTTCCCCTCACACTGGAGACATTTGCAGCCACAACGAGGGAAGAGGAGGGCGTTACGGGCCCTGTGCACAGCCTGTGGTGTTGTACATTGTGTTTGCAATTCCCAGGGTGCCCTGCAAGCCTGGCCTTGGAAGGGGAAGAAACCCAGGGAGTCGGGACCTGGGGTTGGAATCTGAGGAGCACTCACAGGGGCGCTTTCTCTTCCCAGAAAGCCCATCCTCCTTCTTGCTGCCCATCCCCTCCCACTCATTGCTTTGAGCCTCCTTCAAACTCAGATCCTTCAGGATACGTCCTGGGTAGACTCTGCCCAAACCCAGTCTCTGCTCTTTTTAGTACTCCCCATCGTCTCTCCTAAGAGGTTACTGTTTATAAGATATTCATTTGGACTTTCGCCTTTTCTCTATAAATGTATACAAAACATATTTTTCCTCGTGGTAGGGAGTGTTTTTTCTAGTGGGGGATAGGGGATAGATTCCACCTGCTAAACCAGACCAGAAACAGCTCAAGGCGTGTCTGGGCGGGGGGAGTGGGGAGCAGAAGCAAACACCGAGACACTATTTGAGTACAAATGGCTCATTGAAAAAGGATCCCAGGAGGTCCCTGGAGAGCAGTGGAGAAGGAAGGGAGGCACAGGAAGGAGGCCACCAAAGGAGCATCATCAAGCTAGTGGCCACTGTGTGAAGTTTTCTCAGCCTCAGCATTGCTGACAGTTTGAGCCAAAAATTCCTTGTTGTGGGGGCTGTCCTGGGAATCGTAGGAGATTTATCAACATCCCTGGCCTCTATCCACTAAATGCCAGTAGCAGCCTCCTACTTTACCAGGTATGACAATAAAAAAAGTCTCCAGACAGTGTCAAATACACCTTGGTGGGGGCAAAATGCCATGGTTTAGAACCACAGGAACCACAGGGAACCCTGGGTCAGGTGCAGGTTCTGGCCATGGGAAGTCTGGTTGGCAAGCACTGAGGCTTGGCCACAGGTAGGCCCTGAAGTGTCTGCTGCACCTTCTTCCAGAGGCAACCGAGTGAGTGGAACCGCTGCCGCTCAGTGGCGCTGACTGACTGCAGACAGCTGCAAGGAGGAGGCAGGCTGAGGCAAAGCTGGTGGAAATACTTGCTTCCAATGACTTCTTCCTAACTCTGTAAGTGCCCATCAACCTGATGTCCTCTCTTCCTTCACCCTTACAATATCTTCTCTAAGAAAAGAGTAGGTAGGCTGTTCCCCAGGCTGTAGTTGCTCTCAAGGCCCAGAGACACTTGAGCTAAAGGAAAACACCAATTGTTGAGCCTATTGGGATTGAGGCAATTTCCCTGGGCTATCCCATTGCTTCCTCAGATCAGCTCTGCAGCGAAGCTCTTATCAACCCGTGTCACACACAGCGTGGGCTGCCATGCACAGATGCACAGGTACGGAGGGGCAAAGGCCAGATTTGAACTCGGTTCTCCCCACATGTAAAGTGCATGATTTAAAAAAAATTTTCCCAATGGGTTGGGCATGGGGACAGAATATTTTAGGAAGAGGAACATTTTCAGGAGGCTCCAACACGTGGATGAATACTGAAAAAACCAGCTGAGCAATGAAATGCGGTCCTGAGTGTGGAGAATTGAGAGTTGTAATAGAATGTGGTGTGTTAGAACGGTGGCCACTTCCTCTTCTACCAAGACAGCCTAATAGAATTGCCCCAGAGCCCCAGTTGCTTTAGACTCCAACTGCTGCCTGTAGGAGGGCCCTTCTCCTGCGCTCTTCCACTGATGCTATTCTGGCAAACATCGGGCACAGATCCTCAAAATGGCCAAGTTCAAGGTTTTCCTCTGCTTGACCTTGACATTTGATGCAGTAAACCACCCATTCTGGAAGTCATCTCCTTCACCTATTTCCTGGGAGTCTTACCCACTTCCCCTCCATGCTCTGAGCATTCCTTCTCAGTCTCCTTGTCTAGTTCTCCTGCAGTTACTCTTATGCCTTGGCTCTAAAGACCACATCCTTGGCTTTAGCATTATTATTTATTATTAATAGTTTCCCTGGATGAGCTCATTAACTTCAATGTATTTAGTTCCTGATCTTAAGATTGGTGACTTGCAAATGTATGATCTCCAGCTCAGACCCTGCTTGGGGAGGAGTTGGGTGGCTTAGCTTGGGCTGTTACCACAAAAGTACCACAAACTGGGTGGTTTATAAACAACAGAAATTCATTTCTCACAGTTCTAGGAGCTGAAAGTCTAAGATCAGGGAGCCAGTGTGATAAAGGGTGGGTGAGGGTCTTATTCCAAGTTGTAGACTGCCAACTTGTTGTACCCTCACATGGCAAAGAGGAGAGAGAGGAAGCAAGCTCTCATATGTCTCTTTTAGGGCACTAATTCCATTAACGAGGGCTCATCCCTCATAACTTCATCTAATCTTAATCACTTCCCCGAGGCCCCACCTCCCAATGCCAACACATCAGTGGGGTAAGGCTTCATCATATGAGTTTGGGGGGAATATAAACATTCAGGTCATAACGGGGGACATTTCCATGTGAATATCCAGGGGTAACTTGAACCTGAGAAGCCCCATATATAACTTCCAACTTTCCTTAAACTTGTCTGCTTCTTGTAATCTCTTTCCAGTTGGTGACTCACATCTGTATGAAGTTTTTCAAGGCAGAAATCTGGGAGGGTTCTTAAATTTTCCCTCTCACCCAACACCCCTCTCCCATCTCCCACCTAACATCTCATTCTATCTCCAATATCTCTTAGAACTGCCTCTGCTTCATTACCTCTCATCTCTGCTTAAATGCAGGTGACTTTTGTTATTCATCCCGCCAGCATCATGACAGCCTCCAAAGTGACCTCTCTCGGGCTTCAAGTCCCTGAGCACTCTTTCTAAAAGGCATAGATGGCCATCACCATATTCTATTTGAAATTTTAAAAAATAATTCTTGTCACTTTCCAAATGAACTCCAAAGCGTTCATCCGAGCATACCAAGTCCCTTGTTCGCTGAGGAGGGAGGTTGCAGTGTGATTTAGGGTCAATACTCCCCGGGTTGAAATCCTGGCACCCTGGCCTCTCTCAGCCTCAGTGTTCTCAAATGTAAAATAGGGACCAACAGTCCCTGTGTAATTAACCCATAAAAAGCCCTTTAAACAGAACCTGGCCCACATTATGAGATTAGTAAACGTTCTCTACCACTATTACTGCCTGACTTCCACGGCTGTCATGAGTGTGAAGTAAGGTGACACTTATGGAGGAGCTCTGCCCGCCATACACCGTCTTATTACGGCATCCTGCTCCATATCTGTGACACAGGGTCTTTGACTGGGCTGGGTCATGAGTGGGGATGCAGGAAGGATTAGCACATGGCCAGCACTGCAGTGTCCATCTGGAGGCAAAGCCCCCAGTGGAAAAGGACACCTGAATGGAGCCTGGGTGAGGAACAGAATTTTGGGTCTGTGCTGTGTCCAGGGATAAGCTCTTATGATTCAGGCAAAACACCAATTGACTCATCGAGTTCTGACAGTTGCTGAGCTCGAGCCGACTCCCATCCAAGAATTCACCATGCTGTCCTGTGAGCCTACTCGGAGCAAAATCAAGGGATCTAGAGTGTTTGCCTGACTGATTGAACTGGTGAAGAACCTGTGGACCCTCTATTGCTCATATACAGATGGCACTCCACATGGCAGCTGGACTGGCCAGAAAAGGTGCAGGCTGCCTGGTGGCCTGTGTGCTTCCTCTGTGAGCCCTCTTGTGCACACCAGGTCCCCATTAGGACATTCTGCGAGACAGCTTGCTGTGGGGAGGACAGGAGGCCCTTGAAGAGGCTGCCTGGGAGAGTGAGCTAGAGGTACTGGGGGACGTGTGGGAAGCGAATGCCACCTTTCTGCAAATGAATAAAGTTACCTTGAGTCCTCCTACCTCAGTAACAGTGAAACCCCCCTCACTTTCTCCAAGGGGCCCCCTCTGACAGTTATCCATTAGAGGTTCAGATCACAGATTTGGGTTGATATTCTCAGAGTTCCAGCTTTAATTCTGCCACCTACTAGACAGTATGTCCTTAGGCAAGTAGCTCAGTTTCTCCATCTGTTAAGTGGGATAATAACAGTAACTGCCTAATGGAGCTGTGAGGATTTAAAGGAGTTATTATATGCCACGTATTAGAACTGTGCCTGACCCAGGATAAGTGCTGTGGATGGAAGTATTAGTGATGATTTCAAGGAGACATTTAGGCCACAACCCCAGACAGAGGGACAGAAGTGCTGGATTCTGGTCTCATCTGTAGCCCTGATCATCCACGTCACCTAGCCCTTCTGACCTCAGTTTCCTTATCTACAAATAGTTGAGGGACAATGCATGTTCATGGCTCATGGTCTTCAGGCCTTGGTTTGTATCCTATCCCAGAAGGGTCCCAGGCAATGCTCTTCCTGCCATCCACACTCATCCTCTGCTTTCCACCTTGCTCTGACCTTCCCTTTTCTAGGGAGCTGTCTCTTGGGGTTCTACTTGCCAGCCCCTCCTTGACCATTGAGGCCCTGTGGTGGTAACAGCTCTCTGCTGTGACCAGCCCTCAAGTACACTCCATCCTTTGTTTTTTTTCCTAAACTCAATCCACACTATTGTTCAATAAATCTCTTTATTCAGCTCTCCTCTTACCGAGCCAGAGTGTGCCATCAAGGATCTGAAATCCAGCCCCAGCAATCTGAACCCAGAGTTCTTAATCATCACATTTTACTCATTTCAAACATGACTTGGAATACAAGTCATGTTACATCGTTTGTCTTCTAACTTGGGCCCGTATTTTGTTGAAGCTTCCCCATACCTCCGAGTTGCCCAGACGGGCCCGTCAGGGGGTGGGGGCAGGAGGAGGAAGAGAGGCTCTGAGGAGACATCCCCAGTCCTGGCTGTGAGCTCCTGCTGTGGTTTCTCTGCCAGGCCGCCATGGGCTGTCCCTGGAGAAAGCTGGCCTTGTGCCGTCTGGCCATCCTTATCTGCTGCTGCTGTGAGGCTGCTGCTCCTGGGGTGTTGCCTGTCTTGGGTGTGTGACTGCCCTGTTGGGGAAAAACACTGCTGGGTACGTGTGTGCTATCTCCCGTTATTCTCAAAAAATCCTTACGAGGTACACACTTCTCTTCATACCAGGGATGAGGGAACTATGGCCTAGAGTGGTTAACTAACTGAGCTGCATTATATGTATTGGAGCTTTTCAATTTTTAAAATTAAATGTTTGCTTTTCAAACCTAATTTCTGGCATTAAAATATTCTCAAGAGTCAACTCAAGATTCTCCCTCCCCAGGGGCCAGGCCAGTAGTTGGCCGTGTCCTGCAGTTGACATGCGCAGTGGCACCTGCACTGACCCCTGGTGTGGAATTTGTCTTGTTCTGATCACTTCCTCTTTCTTCCTCTCTGTTCACCCCACAAATCTTCTTCCCTAACTCTTCTCCTCCGAGTGACATTTTGAGAAGTTGTTAAAATCCAGATTGAATGAGCAAGTCCCATCAAAACCCTTTTTCTTTTCAGATCGTGAGCCTTTCCAGACTCCTTCATCCCATCAGCCCACTCGCCATTCAG
>PVKM010008787.1:0-38294 GCA_004027735.1 Carollia perspicillata
GAGAGACTTGGTCTAACAAGTAAACCGACTTGTGTGAAGTCGCTTATTTTGTGTTAGAGTCAAGACTAGAAATCAAGTCTCCAGTTTCCATTCCATCGCCCATTTATGTCACATTTCTTTAACGCGCGTAATTTAATGCCGTATAATTACGAGACTAATAATATATGTTGATCTTGATATGAGGTAGGGAGTCATGCTGCTATAATGCTGCTGCAGCTGGGCACCCTGTGATAACTGACTCCTGCTTCTCTTATTTTACATTTTGCCAAGGAAGGAGAAGCAAAGATTCACTTTATTAGTAGCTACACCAGTACCAGGTGATGGTAGATTAGGTAGTATTGGTAAGGTCAAGCTATTCTCTAGAACATCCTCTGTATCGGTCAGATTTCAACCAGGAAAGCACAGACCTTGCTAGGGGTTTTAAATTGGGAATTTAACCTATGGATTTACTTACATAGTGTTGGAAGCCCAGAGGTCAGGAGATGGGGCTGAAAGCTCCAACCCTCTAATCATGCCTTGTCTTTCTTTAGGGAGACAATCCTCTAGCCTTGTCTTTCTTTAAGGAGCCTCTTGTCTTAAAGCTATTTAGGGGCCTGCCAAGAGTCACGTCATTAAAACAGAAGAGGCTCCTGTCACTCAGGAAATTCCAGGGGATTAGGAACTCTGTTAGGAACTGGGGATAAAGACGAAATGTATTTCTCTTAGCCTAATATTCTCACAATGCAATATGCAAATCATATATTGTAGAAATGTACATGTGATATGTACATACAAATATGTGTACCTTTATGACCCTGTTGACCAGTGACACTCCAATAAATTTAATTAAAAAAGAAAAATAAATAAAATGACATTGGAGAAAACCAAAATGTATATATATTTCTTTGTTTAATCACTTGTAAATAACTCATACATTAATGGTAACCACAGGAAGCAAATCTCACTTGTAAAGTTGGGGAAACAAAAGGGAAGCGGAAGGGTAGGCAGATTTTAGGAGCTCAAGAGAGAGAGAGCCCTTTCAGTTGGAAGCGGAGACCTCTGGAGGGGGGTGGGGGCACGCTGCACTGCTGCTCCGGGTTCGCTGGGAGCCAGAGCCAGGAGTGAAGCCTGTCGTTTGCTGACAGGATTGGAAAACCAGAGAGAGGGTCCTTTTTTCTTCTCACCTTCCGGTCTGCTTAGTCTCTCCCACTGATGGAACCTAATGAGAAGTCGGCTGACAAAGTCTGGGAAATATGCTTTGCGGTTCTTAGTCCCAACATCACAAAGCAGAGGGGTAGGCTTGAGGGTGAGAGTTCACCTCTGACTGTGCAGCATTTATTTACTCACGTCGGTTTAAGTACAGTAATATTTTCGTGCTTCCCCTCAGAGTTCTAGTTCTTGGATAGCTCATGCTCAAATTGTCTAGGGATGTGGGTGGGAAAAAAAAACCCTGGATATAGAGTCCTGGAGGGGATGTTAAGTCTACTCATTTTATTAGGAGCAGAACCTGGGTGCTTAGGTTCCACTTGGGCATGTTTACCACACAAAGATCAGAAAACAAGGAAGCACAAGGGAAGAAGGGAAATCCCAGTGATGCCACTTAATGAGTAAATAGTTGTTGCCCATTGTTATTGTGCCAGAACAAAAGATACTATTTAGCAACTCCTCTTGTTGGGAAGAGAGAAGGGAAAGAGAAGTGAAGTAAGTGTGGTATGGGAAGGAGTCCAGGGTGCAGTGAGCCTCTGCAGTGCCCTCCGTAGCATCATGTCAGGGGACTGCTGCAGATGCTTGAGTTGGCTATCTGCCTCCGTCAGTCTGGCACTCTCCTGTTGGTGGTTTTCAGCATCTTACATGAAGATGAATCTTACATGAATAGTTAGTCTATTCAATACCATCAGCTGCCATGTTCTTAATGTGAGTTGTAGCCTTATCAGACGCTTGGAAGGAATTACGATTATGCCTCTCCTTTAAATTATTCTGTGCCCAACTGACCCTTCAAATAGAAGAGGTGCCACTGGATCCCACCTATTTACAGTTATTAAGGTAATTCAGTAGGTATATATTGGATATTTACTCTGCACTATGTTGAGGAATTACTTTGTGTGCTTGTATCAGAGGTGCACCAAATACATATTTGGCCAATGAAGGCAACACTTAACTCAAGCCAAAGATGAATATCATCATAAGATAAACTTTTTAGATACATTTATCAAAATTGAATGAATACAGTGTAACTAGTTCTAGTAGTCATATTTTGAAAGCTTGACATTGAACATTTTTTATTCTTACACTATTTATCATCAGCTGCTAGGTTACTTCTGGAGCCACTCTGCCATTCATTTGCAGTATCAAACCAGCGCTTGCTTTCAAATGGTGATGTTGCAGTTTCATAGAAGGAGTTCTGCAAAAAGACTTCACGCAGTCTTTGAGGAAGGTGGGACCTGGATATTTCCGGAGGCAGATGTGCTAAGAGAGATTGTTGATAAAATTTGAAATTTTTTGAAGTTTCTGCTATTTTAGCTTGTACTTGCTGCTTTCTGCAATCACTTGAGCTGTAGAAATGTGGATTTGGAGCCATGCAGGTGGCTTTCAAGATAACAAGACCATGTGAATTTCTACCTGCCTTTCAACTTTGCATTCACCTCATTGCATTATTTGCTGTGTAGTAGACTGATTAGAAGGACCTTTTCGGCATGTGCCATAAAATTTTTCAGTAATCACCCAATATCTTAAGCAAGTGCCAGCATGTGAATTAGGTTGTCTGAAAGAACCATTGCTTATTAGTAATATTTTTGTGCTGGTGTTATTATCTTCAGAGTACAATATTAATACTTTTTTATATGAAAGCAGATTTTTTAACATGCAGTAGCTGCTTGGTTGAGTATATGACAAAGCAATTCCAGAATCGCTTGTATATCTCTGGTAGTTTGTCTTTGGAAGGAGAATTATGAAAGCGATTCACTATGTTTTTGCTCATACAATTGTATTTTGTTATATTACATTGTATCATAGTTTCTGAAAACATAACCGAAGGGTGTGAACAAAAATTAAGCTTGTAATTCCTCAGTCACTCCTGGCCTTTACCATGTATGTTCCACTGTCTGCGGAAATTGCATCATATTCATTACTGATTTTCCATTCTGTTAATATTTCTTCAGATTCATAGTGCATGTGGTATGAGAACCAGACATTTCTTGGCAGACAAGTCAAGCAGAAGCGTAGTTGAGTTTCACATTAATGCAGCATATTGTCAATTTTAAAGACTCCCTTTTGTTTTTACAGGTGTGAAAATCTAAGATAAAGAAATAGCATGTTTAATATGAAGTAATATTTTTATGCACAACAATATAATTCAGGAACATTTTACAGTAACATACTTGCTAGAAGACTTTTTTGCCAAGGATTCTGAGCTTGGATTAGATAAATTTAATTTTCTTCACTGGAAGTGGTTGGCCGTTTCTAGTGATCATCTTGGTAGGTTTCTTTCACATTCACACATGCTTAGCCACCATGAATTGGAAGGTGTGGAATTGTATCCTTGGGAAATCTGTTGTTTTGAATTTTATTAGAGAGAACAAAGGATGTTTTCAGTGTCTCCTTTTTCTGATACCTCGTCATATTTCCTGCATTCTTTATTCAGTTATCTGTGTTGAGGATGATAATGGATGTTGACTTGATTTTGGATTTTGTCTTCCTTGTAAAATTTTGAAGGGGCAGAATTGACATGCTGCTTTTTAGTTCTTTTTCAGAAGATATGAAAAAATTCGGAATTTTTCTGGAGGAAATTAAACGAAATTTAATACCAATTTTAAAGTTTATTTTGTGTAATGTTATGAATGCTGTTCAGTCTTATAAAATCAGAAGTATGATACAAGCTAGTCTCCCTTCTTATTAGTATTTTGGAGCCTCTTTATGTCCATAGAGGGATATTATGTTCTTCCGATGACAGACTGTGGACTTGCATGATATTTTTATTATCTGTTAGTTTATTTCCATTATATTTAACATTTAAAAAATTCTGAATAGTTATAAAGTTTATGGGTTTTAAACTCAAAGAGAGGGAGACTGACTTTATCGATTTGATTGCGAAGGCAGCCGAGTTCCTTCTGAATTCTAACACCTTAATTTTCAAGTCAGAGTTTTCAGTTGTCAATATTTATTTTGGGCTTTCCTCTCCCCTCTTTGGCACACACTCTGTGTGTGTTTAATGATGAGTTACTAACAAACATTTGTAACTACCTACAGTATCCCAGGCACTGTTCTAGGTCTTGGGGATGGAGTAGTATATAAAACGAAGACCCTGCCTGCCTGCAGTTTACCAGCAGTGGCAGACAGGTCATCAAAGGAATAATGGCCATCAGTTTGAGAAGGCGATGGAGAGGATAGGGGCGAGATGGATGGACTGGCCAAGGAAGCCCTCTCTGAGGTGATCTCGTTAAGCAGTGGCCTGAATTAAAGGAGCTTGTTGTTTGATGATCTGTGGACAGAGCATTCCAGGCCAGGAGGAGATGTTTCTTTTTTTTCTTTTATTGGTAAAAAAAATGTAGTGAAGTCATTTCTTGTGTGTGAGAGTAGAGAGATTGTCGGAGGTTAGAGGAGATTTAAAAAAAAAGCCTTTTGGAATGGTCATGTGGCAGACAGGAGGAGAGTACATTCAGTAGGAGATAATTACTAGGCAAAACAGGATGTGCATTAAAATAGTGATTCTTAGTGGGGGGGCAGTTTTGCCCCATAGGGGATCTCTAACATGTGGAAATGTTATTGGTTGCCATAGTTGGGCGCTAGGGTAGAAAAGAAGCCTGGGGTGCTGTTAAACCTCTTACAATGCATTGGACAGACCCCACAAAAGAGAACTATATGGTTCAAATGTTAATTTTGCCAAGTTTAAGAAACCCCAATTTATAGTGAAATTAGTCAGTGTGTTGATGTTTTTCTTCTTTCTCATCCCCCACTCAGAAATATTTATTGAGTTTCTAAATTGCTGTGGAGAAAACGGACACCAGACAAATAGAGTGATTGAGTTTGTGTTCTGCACGCTGAAGGAGTCAGTTGGGGTGATAGAAGGTAGCGGGCAAGGGTGCAGCTGCCATTCATCAGGTTGGCAGACCGTCCTCCCTGAAGTGGAGGCGTCTGAGATGAGCCCTGAGGGATGGAAAGAAGCCGTTCTCGGGACTGGCATTCCAGGCAGAGGACCCAGCATTATAAAGCCCTTGAGCATAAAAGAATAAATGAAGTAAAAGTATCTTAAAGGAATTATCTAGACAGAGAATAGTATATTAACTGTAGTGTATCATTGTGTTTCTTTTGGTTTCTATTTTAATTAAGAAAGCTTCAAATGCTTTGTGGGAAAATGGTCTAATGTAGTTATTAAGTGCCTTTTGTGAGCTCAGAAATACATTCCACAGACCCGGGCAGGAAGAGTGTTTTCCTTTCCAGATAAGTAGTCAACTGTGAAACAAACTTGTAACATAAGAGCTCATTGTCAGGAAATTCCACCATAAATATTACACTGGAAGTAAACTATATTTGGTTTCTGTGTATTGAATTTCCTTTTAGATTACTTAATAAATATAGTATTTAGTTTGAATCCAAAGATTATAATAAAAAGTAATTTTGAAAGAAAATTCTTTAGCTTTTCCTCCTAATTAAAATGGTAAGACTTGCCGTTTTCTTTCCGAAATATATTTACCATTTACTTAGAAATAGTGTCTCTAAAATAAATCAGTAGTATTTTGGACCAAGTTGTGTATGATCTGAAAGATCTTTTATGTATTTTGTTATCCTTGGTATCACATTTATTTGTTCCTCTGAAACTTAGAGGTCTTATGTATTAGTCAGAAATCTTTTAGATGCAAGGGACCAAAGCCCAACTCAGCTAAACAGGTAAAGGGGAAATGGATTGAAAGAAACTAGGGTGTCTTAAAGCCAGAAGAAAATCTAGCTACTAAACTGATGGAAGTGGCAGCTGGAACTTGGGACCAAATGGAATCAGCAATTAGTGACTCTAGGATACTTTCTGTGACCCTGCACTGCAAGTTGGCTTCGTTCTTTTGTGACAGGCTGGCTTCTTGTGGCAGGAAGTAAGGCTGCCACACCCTCTGAAACCTCACATTCCGCAGGTTCTGCTGCTGGGCTGCTGGGAGCTAGTCCTTTGGTCCGTCAGGCTCTGCAACAGCCATAGCAGCAGCAGCACAGAGATGGCAAGGCACGGTACTGAAGTTAGCCATTTACAAGCTCATGAACCCTCTGCAGTAGGAGTTTATGACTGTGTACATTTTAAGGATGAGCACACACTGGGATGGAGAAGTCAGCTTTGAGACGAGACTTCAGTGGTATAGTTAGGGTTTGAAGCCCAGGCACTCTGGTACCTACTGAAACTGACAGTCAGCCACTGTGTCATAGTCACTGAAATCAGCCACACCGAGGGGATGGGAGGCTTTGTTTTGTTTTGTTTTTGGCTGAAGATTTAAACAATGCAAGACGAATATGGTTTTGATTTTTTTGTTTGTCCTTATAAGAAAAGATATGACAACTAATAATATAATGAACTATTTCCAGATCTTCGAAAAATTCCATGAGCTTTTTTGTTCAGAGACACACAGGGTATGGGTTGCCTGCAGAGCATCTTTTTTGCGTGCTGTGTGGCGGAGGGACTTACTGCATTGGACCGATGTTGTACTACATCAGTGGTTCTCAACCAGGGTGATTTTACCCCCCAGGGGGTATTTGGTAATATCTGTAGTCATTTTTAGTTGTCACAGCCTGTGTAGTTAACAGTGCTGAGGCTGAGAAACCTGTACTGGATAAACTGGGCCATTTTCAAACTAAGAGCCTGTATTTGTACTGAAAAGGTTAAGAAGTGCTAAATCTTTGAGCACTTATGGAGAGTGCACAGGTCAGGACCAAGTGTGAAGCAGGGTGAGGGGTGTGGGGTCGCGTTAGGCCTGGACACCTTGGGAAAAGGACTAAATAGTGGAAGACACTTGCAGGAGGGGATGTAGGAAAGTGGAGCTGGCAGACTTGGCTAGTTTCACTGTTTCCCTGAGGATCAACTGTGTGCGTACAAGTGAAAAGCTAAGGAAACTAATCTCTGCCTTCCTCCCCCTTCCTGTACCTGCTGATGGCCTCATAGGAACTAATTTTAGGACAGTATTTCAGCATCGTTCTTGACAAAAATGGGCTAAAAATGGGCTTTGTGATATACTGTGATTCATGACATTGCAACTAATCAGTAGATTGAAAACTGGTTTGTATGAAAAGAAATAGAGCCATTAGTGTTTTTTAAAAGTTATTTTGTGTTTTGAGTCATAATATTAATGACAGCCAACATTTATTGCTTTTTGTGTGTCAGACACTGTGTTCAGTCAGTGCTTAATCTCATTGAACTCTCATAATAATCCTTTCAAATAGTTCCTGTGATTATGTATATTTTACTGATAAAGAAAACAAGTCCCAGAGAGGTTAACTAGCCTTCTCGAGGCCAAACAGCTAGGAAAGCTAGAGTTGGAATTCCGGTTTGATTCCACAGACTAAATAAACTCTTGCCACCAAATGGTGTGCTGCCTTGTTCTCCTTTGAAACAGTTAACAGCTTTCTCAAGCTTACTTTCCATCTGTAGTTGACACTTTGACACACTAGGTAATTCTTTGTATATTTGGTCTCAGTTCTTGTTAGAGAATTTATGTATTTGGAAATATGTTCTGTTGTATTTGAAAGCTTTTAAAACTTAAAGCAGTGAAATAGTCTATCTCTAAATGGTTTCTAAAATTTATTAAATAAGTTTACTAACCAATTTAAGGTAATTATTTTAATGTGATGATTTTGGAACAATGCTTATATTTTCCTTACATATAAAAGGTTGGTATTAGCATTGTCCCTATATGCCAAGGTTGCAGGTTTGATCCCCAGTCAGGGCACATACAAGAATCAACTGATGAATGCATCAGTGAGTGGAGCAACAAATCAATCAATCTCTCACTCTCTAATCAATTTTTCAAAAAGAGTTCATATTCTTAAGCTTTCTAGAATGTACAAGATAATTAACATAATTCCCTCTTAGTTTTTAACTCAACGGATCCATTTGTGTAAAACATTATATAAAATCTTTCCAGTGAAATTCTGTGTAATAGGGATTTTGATGTCAAAAATAAGACAGATCCTGACTCTCCCATTGGGAGACTATTGTTTTGAAAGAGAGGGGGCCCTTCATGGTTTACCATATTTGTGAATAAATTAGATTGCTTTAACATTTTGTAAAGAAATGTGTATCAGTCTGATATAGGGTGCAGCCAAGAGGGGTCCCCAAAAAGGGATTTGGAATGGGGTACAGAACTCAAGGTGTCCAGGAAATACTAAGACATCCTCACCCCTTCCCCCACAGGTGTGAGTTGGGGGAAGGGGACAAAAGGAGCAGGGCCTTTGAGAGCTGTTTTGCATAGCAACAGCTTTGCAGCTAACCTCTAGCATGGTCATTTGACATATCTGTTGCCTTTAACTGGTTTCATAGATATGTTAAATAGCTGTGGCCATGCTTTTGCCAGGGAGAAGGGAGTGAATTCCACCCAAGATGTAACTGGGAGGCAACTCCCCTTGGTTGCAGTGCCTGCGTGAGAGCTGGAAGAAGATTGGCACCAGGATATTGGTCCAGATCTGTCCAGACTCAGGATGGCAGCCCAGTAAATTTAGGAGAATACAGGGATTCTGGCAGGTGTAACCGACTATAGAAGGAGTCGGAAATGGGGCTGCAGAGGAAGACTGGCATAGGCATTGAAACTGAGACGCAGCAGCCATTGAGAGGAGAACCACGTGGACTTGGAAGAGCACAGATCCCCTTGCAGCTTTGCAAGGAGGGGATCCACAAGGCTTGGGGAGACTGTAGACCCCCGCACCTCTGGTGGAGGAAAGAAGAAGCTTTGCCTGGACGGCATCACAGCTGACGGTGCCAGCAGCCTGGGAACATGGACGTGTGCTGCTTTTCCTGACTTAATAGTAGCCCAGATAAGGGCAGGGGGAGAAGGAAGCACTGTGGGCGTCAGTAGTTATCCTAAAGGACTTTGATAGTTTAATGGGGACATTAGGTCACTACTTTAAGTCTGTATAGCCTTAAATAAACCTTTCCTTTCCTTTCCTTTCTTTTCCACAAATCTCTGGCATTGAGAGATATCTTTCCGATCTGGCAGCGGACACATGAGCCCAGTAGATGGTCCGGAGGGTATTAGTATACCATCCTCTGGAGTCCAGGCCCCTGTGTGTATGTGACTGTTCTGTAACGGCTTTTTGATGTCCCTGGGTGGGCCAAATATTGCCCCCCCTTGGACCTCTGTTCTGTAACAAGTCCAACAGATAACAGTTATACATACACTGTTACTTCCTCTGTGGAGTTTAAAGTTAGGGACATAGACCATTGTCCAGGGAGTGGCAGGGAGGGGGCAACACAGGTGGCCAGAAACGATAACTCTTTTCAGACTTCTTGTGATGGGGGTGAGTAATAAGGTGTCTCCTTTCATCGATTAAAAATATTGTTATTTTTATGTTAATTTCATTTATATTTGCTAGCAGTTCCATATTTGGAGAAAAAGTATTGAGATTGGGGGAGGGGACTTATAGCTACTGCCACTTCCAAGTTTGAACCTGGCTTCCTGATGTTCCTGACACCTCCCCTCCACATCCGTCCTCACTGAGTCGTGGCAAATGCTTGGGCCAGATTTATGCCAATACCCTATTTTTACTGTTTTTCTTCTGCAAACTTACTAAGTTATGGTAATTGTTAGCTCCCTTCATACTGGTTTGGTGTGTTAACTTTTAAGTTACCTGCTTTGTATGGTTGTATATAGTTAATATTGTTGAATAATCAGTCCATGCGTTAAATAATAACATGTTTGATTTATCTTTGGAATATAGATGATATAAGAAATAATTGGTTTATGTGTGGTAAAAGTTTTTAAATAGGTCATTAATTGATAACTCCCTTCAGTCTTTAATGGTTAAATATGGTTTGAATACTGCCTTTGTATTCCCAGAAGGTTTGATCTACAGAAGGAAAATATTCCTGTTATTTAAAAATATGGTCTCAATATTTGCTTACTAGGGAAATCTTTTTTTGATGTTAATTTGAATTAAGAATATTTGCCTCAACCATTTTAAAGAAGTAACACTACCATAGATTAATCAAATGTAAATATTGCAAGTTCTATTTAAAAAGCTAATCTTTTTCAGTCTTGCTTATGTAACTTTTTTGATATGTGGAAAAGAGGGACAAGAGCTGTGAACTCAGAGCCAACTGTGCTTTTGTTGTTCCAAATTTTCAGTGCCAGGAGCATATAAACTTGCACCTGTTGGTAATTATGAGCAAGCCAGCCTTTGCCGAATCCCAGGCCTCTGCTTAAAATTTTTTTACTGGAACTAAATGATGTTGCCATTTTTATTTTTAGGTTTGCTGGCATGGGTAATCTCATTAAGGTGCTAACCAGGGACATAGACCACAATGCAGCACATTTTTTCTTGGACTTTGAAAGTAAGTCTCTTTAGCCCTTCACAGCTGGTGCATAATGGTAAAGGTGAAAGATGAATTATACTCACACCGCAGTGAAGGCCAGCCAGAGTATTTGTTAATAAAACACGGGGAATCAAAGTTTGCATGATTCTTTTTCTTAATCGTAGGCAAACATCACCATCATATGTATAATTCTTTAGTTTTTCATTTGCTAAAATCATGTTGAGTCTGTAGCCAGTGCTGTCCTTTCATTAGTCCATGAAGCCAGTAGCCTTATGATGAACATTCTGATAGTATGCCTTGGTGACTACGCGTATAATCCTGTGGTGATTTTGTAAAAAATCGGGAGTGTGCTGCATATCCAGAACCAATACTAAATAACCTCCACAAATTAAGAATCTAAATTTGGTTGGAAATATATGCTTTATTTCATGGCATACAGGAGGTAAACTTAATATTCTGCTATTCTGCTATTTTAAGATGAAATGCAAAGGTGAGCTGTGGCCAAAACTCTAGATATTTGGCTTTGAAATAAATTATTATTTCAGTGCAATTTTAAACAAGATTACATGTGAATAATTCTTGATCAGCAATTTCTTTTTCAGAATTCTAGCACTATTGGAATACTTAAAGAATTTTTCATTATAAGGCCATTAATGAAACTTGTCTTGGGAGGATTTTGAGAAGAAGTAGAGCAACAGTCGTGCCATTGTGTGCAGGAAAACCGCATTTCACCTCCAGGTCCTACACATCAGCACGCTGAGCACCCGGTTTGCTGTCTGCCAGAGCACATCTGGTGACCTGAAGGACGAATTCATGGCCTAATGAGCATTTTCCCTGTTACTACTGAAACAAAAAATAAATTTCCGATGTTCTTTTTTATAAAGGGATATTTTCTCTTTTCTTATTCTTGTCTCGACAGGTACCTTAACATGGGGAATCTTCTTAAAGTTTTGACATGCACAGACCTTGAGCAGGGGCCAAATTTTTTCCTTGATTTTGAAAGTGAGAAGATGATTTTATATCTATTTCTCTTTGCCTGCAGTAGACTGCGTTTGTCTTGCACTAAATGAATGTTTCCACTTTGCCATCTCTTTAACTGCTTTGCATGACTGAGCTGTGAATCGTGTGAATAAAATTTCTGGTGCCTTCTAGAACTGAAAGTCATATTTTTTAGCTTAAATTGTGATAGAATGCTTTCTTTGACTTTTTGTAAGAGATTCGTATCTCTTAGTTGGACGTTATTTACAATTTGAGATCTCCAATGAAAACATTTGAGATTCTCTAATGAAAACATTTCTATGAAAAAAATTTGATGGGAAGGACAAATGCTACTTCACGATTTGTTAATAGAAGCAGTATTTGGGGGAAATTAATGCAGTTGAGAAAAATTAACTATTAACACTGTGTACCTAATGAAGTATTTTGATACAAATCTGTTCATGAAGGCCATTCAAAGCTCAGTAATTTGGGCATAATATTAAAAGGTAAGTGTGAACCTTAATTATTTAATCTTTGCACACAATTAATTTGAAAAGTTAAACTTATATGTATGTATTCCAGGAGTTAATTTTTTTCTAACTCTAAATAAAAAGAAAAATAATGGGTTCACAGACCTTTAAGTAATTTGCCTTCTGTTTGTTTTATGTTGCATGTCCTATTGTAATGTGGTCTAAGGGTGGCAGGTAAGTGTCATTGACCCCCATGCATGCTGAAAAGCTTTTGCTTCTTTGGCTGTTAGTATTGCTTTAGCCTGTCTGGTTGTCAAATCAAGAAAAATGATATTAAATTGGTGTTTTAGTGTGAATGTTGCTATTTTAACTGATCATTAGAAAATTGTTAGGAAAGGGTGAAGAGATAGCCTTTAGATTAAATCATGTCATCCCTTGCATTATCTATCACCTGAGGTTCAAACTTTTGAGCAGATTTTTAAATACTTAAAATTTAAGACCTTTTCTGTTTTTAAAAACAAAATAAACGAATCCCTTAAATTCTCAAGAGTCGTTGCATTTTTCGTCAACCTCAATTAGTTTATGTGATATGGTGCAATTCTACTCCATGAATAACTTATGTATTTTTTCTTTAAACCAGGATAGTTCATACAAACACAGTAGCTTATAGCTTTTCTGCATTTTATGGAATAATTTGTGGTCTCTGATATTTTTCTACTTTCATTGCATTCCTATCAATGTTCTGTAAATAGTTTGGGTACTGCGTGCAGGCTAGCAAAGGGTAGTAATGTCAATATCAGGACCGTAATAAATTGTTGGGCTTTTAGGGGAACATGTAGTTAAACAAGTATTGGTTTTCTTGACCCTTCTCAACAATTTAACAAGGCTATTTTAAGTGCATGTTTAGCATGAATTTTAATCAGCTTCCGGATGTTGAGCATATTGCTGACTTGAAGGTTATTCTTTCAGATGAGGCAATTTACATTAAAGCTGTATTTTAGTTTATTTGCATCTGTTTCAAACTTGGTCTTGTGTATTTTTCTGCTGTTCTGTCTCCTTTTACTGTGTCTCAAATTCCTTACATTTGCAGAATCTTGGCTCTGACACAGTCAAGATCTTGTTCAAGACTTGGCACTTGATCTTTTTATGAACCCAGCATTATGTTGTGGTCAAGTGAGAAGCATGACTTTACTGTAGTGTTTAAAATATTATTTGGTCTTGGTTTTCTAATATGGGGTGGGTTTGGATCATTATCTTTACAATTTAAAAAGCTAACTTAGTGGCAGTAAAAGGTTAGAATTGCTAGTAATAACAATTACCAATAATGAAGAGCTACATATGAAGTGCTAACTTTTTAAACGCAGTATAAATTAAGGAATGGTGTTTGTTGCCTGTGTCAGCCAATGTAGAACTTTTGGTTTGGCACTTACTGGTGTACTATAAATGAAAATTAGTGAGAGTACACTATATACTAGGCCAGAGTTTTTGCCAGTTGTTATTTTTTTAATCCTCACCCGAGGATGTGTTTATTGATTTGAGAGAGAGAGAAAGAGAAACATCGATGTGAGAGAAACATTGAGAGGTTGCCTCTCATATGTGCCCTGATTGGGGATCAAACCTGCAACTTAGGTATGTGCCCTGAATGGGAATTGAACCCGCAGCCCTTTGATCGGGGTAATGCTCCGACCAGCTGAGCTACCTGGCTAGGGCCTGCTGTTCTTTCTTATTTAGATGTTTAAATATGTTTCCTTTTGATTCTAACTTTAGAGTTTTCTTCATCAATTTTCACTCTCATTTATCTTCTTTTTGGAAATTTGCATCTGTAAAAGTTTACCTTATGATTTGGCTACTAGAGTGACCTTAGCCCATCAGATGGGTTCTCTTTTAAACTGTTTTATATGACAGTCAAAATTGGTCAACGTTGATTTGCCAGTATCATATGATTACAGAGAATAAAGCCACATTCTTTTATTAAACAAAGTATTTAGTACTACATTGTTTATTTCTAGATGAACAGTAATATTCAGGCTACCAGAGTAGTTTAGGTTTACTATTTCCATCATTCTGATTGGTTAAATGTAGCTCACTGTCTCTTCATGATTGGACACCTATAGAAATAATTTCATACAGATAGACATCCTGGCATTTTGCATCAAGCTGGGTACAAATGAACTATTCTAGCACTTTTTAGACATGATTCAGTGGAGTCCTGTAGTTTACAAAATAAAGACTCTGTCTTTATTGTAAAGCACTCTGCGTGTGCACACGTGCTGTTTTTCACTTCTGTTCACTGTACATTTATAGCTTGCCTCCTGTGTGCCAGCAAGTAGGTGCAGGCGATGCAGGTAACTAAGATGCAGCCTTTGCCTTTGCAGAGTTCTCCATCTAGTAAAATAGAGAGAAATGCAAATTAATAATATCCTCTACATAATTTACATTCCAGGTACAGATCAGGAAGGGATTAGCTTTACCTAGCAGTGAGTAGCTTGGGCATCATGGTGGACGTTCTGATGGTGATATTTGAGTTGAGTTGTGGAGCGTGAGTTAGAATGTTTCAGGCAAATGTAGTGAAGGACATTGTAGAAGGGACATGTACAGAGGCATGAAATGACAATCCGTGTTCATTGAAACATACCATTATCTGTTCTTGTACTAGAATGAGGGTCATTTTTAAAAAACAAGTTATGCCTATATGGTAAGATTTTATTTAAAAAATGGCTCAATTAACATACAAGCTCAAATTTGCCCCATAAAATTTGGCAGCACTTCTGCTAATGACTGTATATGAAAAGCACTGAATTGGGGCGTGTATAGTTTCTTCTGGTTCTTGGAATTTCTCACTTTATAATGACACTTAAGTTATTGCTTGTTCTAATGACAAGTCATTAGCCTGAGTAAGTAGTATACAGGGTTGGGCAAAGTAGGCTTACTGTTGTACACAAAACACAGAGTTTATTCTTGTATGTTATTCATTAATTATTGTACTTATTTGAATCACAACTGTAACCCTACTTTTGCTCATCTATATATTTAGTTCACTAAATTGTGGTTCTTAGGAGGAGAAAGACTTTTATTTATATTTATGTCTCTTCCAACCTTAGAATAGTGCTTTATAAGTGATAGAGTTCAGTGTCTGTTAATTAATCTTGATTTACTTACCTCAGGTAGATCAAAGTAGGAGAGTGAATATAGGCGGGTGTTTGTAAATGAGAAATAGAATCTCACCTTCTCTGGTTGTTTTAGTGCCTTTCCATTTAGTCATGCATTTCCTCTGATTCTTGTGTCTTTTATGTTGCCTGTTTGTCCATCTTTGAAAAATATCAATACCCAGTTTTTAGTCCAACAACTTTATTTTCCATTTTACCTCTTGTATATTTTCCGTTGCTTTAACCCTGCACTTTGAAATATTTTTATTCCGGTGGCATTTTCTTATAGATTTTTTTCTAAAATGGTGTAGGATTTTATTTGTTCAAAGATAAAAATGCATAATGATGTCCTTTAAGCCATGCTGGAGCCATATTTATATCTACCATCTCAGTCCCTTTCATTCACTCAACAAATCCGCATTATAGAAAAGCAAGGTCCCGAGTTTACATATACCATACAGTGGTATGTACTGTACATTGAGGTTCCTGCCTTGATGAAATTTATGGGGATAGAGTGTAAATATTTATTGAATGAATGAATGCAAGCTTAAAGCATATAGACCCCTTACTATAGTTATAATTTTTATGATTTGCTTTTTACTTTCTTCTTTTATAGCTGATCATTGCTTCCTTTGTACCATAACAACTTCAATTTTAGCAGTTATTTTTAGTGACTCTTTCATAGGAAAGTGGTGTGAATTATTTAAATATTTAAATTTGCCTTCAAACAATAAGAGCAACTGAACCATGCTGTGATTTCCTTTGAGTCGCTTTTCCGTAAGCCTGGTGAGCAATCACTGTGCCTGCTCTCAGGAGTGGATACCTTCTTTTAAAGCAGTCAAATGAATGTCCTCTTGTTAGCTAAGGGGTAGGTTTTTTCTTCAACTAATAAAATATTTCATTATTCGCTATGAAAAATCAAAGTGACAAGTCTTGGGTGCATTATATGATACCATTTTTTGAACAAACGCTTTCTTTTATATAGCCTTTTCCTCTCCCTGGTGTGTCACCCTTTTGCATGACTTGCTCTCAGTAAAGTAGTGCTTACCCGTCTGCTATTTTCTGTTTGTCTCCATTTCTACAGCAGTCTTCAGCAGCTTTCAAAATTATAAATGTGACTTTCCTGTGACAGTCTAAAAATGTTTAATCAGTGTGGTGCTGGGTATTTTTTCACCCTTAGGGGAAATGGAAATCTTTATTTTCAAGTTTCTTGTCATTTATTAAATCTTTCAAGATTATTAATCACTTTCAAGGTCTATTTAAATCTATCTACTTGATAATGTTTCTTTGTATGTAAGTCTCAGTGTCACATTTTTCTTTTAACAACTAGTTACTACACCAACAATATATAGTTTAGTATCTGCAAACTTTATAAATACCTTCTGATATATGAAAGTCAAAATACTGTCCTTTGTCATGAATTCCCTCTTCATGAATTGAAGCTACTGCGTGTCTACTTGATCTGTATGTCTGTAGTTTCACAGTCCATATGCAGATGTACACAACTGCTGTTTTTGCATGTAAAAAGTATTTTTCTCTACTGCACCTGGTGTAAGTATAAAAGTTATGAGGTGTCCTTTTTAAAAGTGTGTCTAACCATTTCTTTGGAGAATATGGTCTGGCTAAATATGAGAGGATATTACTGCTAAATGACAAATTCTGATTTTGAAAATATTATTTAGCTATAATATCAGTATTTGCTCCTAGTAATACCTCTGTAGCGTTGGTCACAGACTCTTTAATTGGCTACTTTTGTGTAATTATTTTGTAACAGTATTTTCATTCAAAAAGTACATGATTTATGAAAAGAAATTTGAACTATAGGGGTACAGATATGTGAACACAAATTCTTAAGTTGGCTTTGCATGTAAATGTTACTTTATTATTGTTTCTGTGGTACTGTGTTAAATGTGCTGATATTAATATTTGGTACTGTAAAATTATTGATTTTAAAAATATGGTATGTTCTTGAGTAGTTGGCAGGTTTAATAGGTGGAATTGAATTATGACTTGCTCTAAGTGCCAAGTAAAGTTACAGTATTTTAGGCATCTGGAGTCCCAGTTTCATATGTGAAATAAGTGTCCTTAAATTTTCTAAGGAAAGGAATAAATAGATCAAAGGGATAAATAGATCACTGTATTGTGGGGAGGTGGCATGGTTCAGAAAACTTTAGGTACTAGTTTTATATGATTGGTAAACCAAGATTTCATCAGCAATATTCTTAATTCATATGATAAATTTGGGCTGCCTCCTTACCCTCGTAAGAGAAAATTTTAGCATGGAGAAATTCATTCAGCACAATTCCTCTCTAAAAAAACATTATGGTAATTATGATGTTTATCATTTTAAGTGCTTTATGCCTTATCTGTAGTAACACGACCTAATTGGAAAGATTTAAGAAAAAAGTTTCCTCACAGAGTGTGTATCCCCCAGCTATAAGTAATATATTAAATAAAAATGATTCATCCTTAGGGAAACAAATGACCATGCTATTAAAAACAGAGTTTCTGTTACCTCCAGTCTAGCAGAGAGAAATCTGGATACAGTCACATTAACATATGTTCTGTGGCTAACACTGCAGGTGGTGGAGATGCCCATCTGTTTGTGTTCCTCATCATGCTCTTTATAACTAGAATTCTTTCTTCATTTTTTCCTCACTGTTTTTCAAGGATGTAGGAACTCAGTTTTTGCCTTAGTATTACAAAATTGAAATGACAGTGTTGTAGCTTAAAGTATCTAGTTTTTCAGCGGCCCACGAATTCCAGAACAGTGTCATAACTTGAACTCCTGCGAAGGAACCTTGACCTTGGGTTCACCAGCAGAGAAGTTCTTTGGTACAGAATTTAAAGTGGTCCCTGGAAAAGGGGAGATTCTAAAAATTATTCTTTTAAAACAGTTTTTATATCAAAATCCAGTCATTAAAATGAACTTTATAGTAGAATAAAGTCGTTTCAGCCTTACACCATAGATTAGGAAGATATTAGTAGGCCTTTCATTTCTGTTGCATTAAAATAGATCATTACTCTTCACTGGACAGACATTGCTGATAGTGATGAATATAATGGAAAAACGATTATTAATGCTATCACAATTTAAATTTCAAATTACAATCCTCTAGTTCACTTAATACACCAAGTCGTGATTTGTAACCAAAATAAATGGTCATGTTTAGTGTTCCCTTTCTTCTTTGTGATATTTACAAACTTGTGGCTAGTTATTCAAGTGTAGAAGTATGGAAAAAGTATCAGTCCTTTTTAAGAAGTGCAGAGCAGAGAGTTAACATTGAATAAAACATTAGTCATCTTTAGAAATTTGGGTTGCTTAGAGTTATATGTGTACTAAAAAATCATGTGACTTGGAATTTTCTTGTGCTTTCCTGCTGTATAGATGCCCAGCCTACAGAGTCTGAGAAGGAAATTTATAATCAGGTGAATGTAGTATTAAAAGATGCAGAAGGCATCTTGGAGGACTTGCAGTCGTACAGAGGAGCCGGCCATGAAATACGAGAGGTAAATCAGCTGAAACTTGCTGTTTCCCTCTTTTTAATCTCTGTCATTTTCTATTCTTTAGGATTCTCTCTTGCCTACTAGGTATTGTATTTAAAGGAAGATCACTTGCATTATTTCGAAAGTGGTTGCAAGATACAAGAGCGAAAGCAGGACAGTGTTCTGCAAATATGTGATTTATGTATACTAAAGAAAATTTTATTTGTTCTACTGGTTGCTCTCATGTCTGAAATTTACTGTGTCCATGGGGGACTATTGGTACTTTTTGTGGAGGGAAGGAGAGAACATACCTTTCTCGGGCTTTTGTCCTGCCAGACTTTTTTCTGCTCCTCCTGAGTTTCCTAGGGAGATGCTGAAATCATCCTTGAGGTGTGGACTCCTCCAACTCGGTCTGACGACTTTACACGACAGAGCAAATATTCGGTGTGGCCTCCCTCAACTGTCTTCTCCTAAACCTCTGAATTTATCCAGGTTTCTTTCCATTCATCTCTTTTTCTACTTCTGTTTTTCAGAAGAAGCATTGTCTCTCTACCCCTTACTACCAAGGCTAACTCCTCTACTTTAGTTCTCCATCCTTCTCTGGAACCTGCCTCTTGTAATTATTTCTTCTCTGAGTTATGTCTTCTGTGTTTTCCCTTTCATTGACTTTTCCCTTGCAGCACATACACCTACTCAGCTGTCCAGTAGTGCCGGAAGAAACCTCGGCGCTGCCTTTTCTCTTGACCACATTTCTTGAAGTGTGGCATATCCCACACTTTGTTTCTTCCTCCTCCCCCCGCTTTGTTTCTGTTACTCTTTATGACGGATAGTGCACCGGCTATCAAGGACCAACCTGCTGTTGTACAGTTCACATCCAGCTGGGTTCCTCTAGTGGCATTTGGAGTACTAGTGAAGGCAGAATTAAGTGCTGGCACTAGACGATGACAATTCAAGAAATGTTTTAGCAATTTTGAATTGCCCGCTGGTTTTGGTGATTGACTGGATATTTAACATAAAGGAGGAGAGAGAGTGAAGTGATTTCATGGTTTCTAAGTAAGATTAGTGGTCGGTGATACCACTAACTGGGGGAGATTGCAGACAACGTGGACTCCATTTCCTACGTCTTGTGCGCCAGACTGCTTGTTTCCGGAATGTCTGGCACATGTGCACTTCCTCGCTTTGTTTTGGTCTGGAATATGCCCTTCCTTTTTTCTTTTCCTGTTCAGTTCCTACCCTTCTTTGTAACCCAGTGGTCTCCTTCTTCCCCTTTCTCTTTTACCTTAGTACTTGGCACATGTTTCTTTTGTGGTGACCATCACTTTTTAGAGCTGAAACATCGATGTTTGATGGTTTTCTTTCTATCACTGTACCTCCAGCTTGAGGAGGATGCAGCTGATTCTTTCTTATGTTTGTGTTGTCAGCACTGGCACAGTGCTTCCCCAGTATCATTGGCTTCAGTAGAACCTTAAGATTTCAGTTAATGAAGGCATGTAACCATGCCTATGAAATTCAAGATCTCTGTACATTTAAACATACTTTGAAAAATCAAACATCATTGAGGTAGAAGATATAAATGATTAAGTAGGATCCTAATTTACTAATTGATAAGATATTTTTTCCCTATAGGTCATAGCAATCAATTCACAGATTGTTCTAAAAATGCTTCATGGTTTCTCTCTGTTCATTATTAGTGCTACAGTTTATTTTAAATTGTTCATCAGTGTTACATCATTAGACTTATTTAAAATTTGTTTTATAACTGAATTCTTATCAACTGGTTACAGTTGTCTTTGTAAACAATAAAGAAAAAGTATCATTACCTATTTGATTTTTTTTTCTGACAGTAGAACTCTTAGGATTTTTAAAAACTTCCCAAGTGGAAGGGTTACTCTGTTTCTCTGTAGGAAGTGTTTTCCCCAGAGTCTTCTGTTGACATAATTGAATGCATATTTAGATACAGTGGCAGCCCTGACCAGCAAGGCATGGTTGGTTGGTTGAGTATCAACCAAGAAGCAAAAGCTCGCCAGTTGATCCCTGGTCAGGGCACAGGCCTGGGTTGCAGGCCAGTCCCCAGTCGGGCCTGTGCAAGAGGCAACCAATGGATGTTTCTCTCCCTCTCTTTCTATCAACCTTCCCTTCTCCCTCAAAATAAATAAATAAGATTAAAAAGATTTGGCTGTAGTGTTCTAGAAGGGAGTAAAATAATACAAAAGTTTATACTTGGTCATCTGAAAGAGGGCTTGTGGGCTGTTAAACCTGAGCTGCTAGCACTGCGACCACAGATTGAAGCCCTCGTCGGGTACGTAGCCATTGATAGCGCTGTGTGGTCCTAAGGAGTGCACTCCCAGCGTTCCACAGTTGGCATGTGGGGAAGCAAATAAACGTCTCAAAGTTTTAAAAAGAGTTTATATAGAAAAATAATACTGACGGACGCTAAATATCAGGATGGGAATAATAATCAGTGGAAAGAGATTCATTCACCTGTCCCAGCTCTGAGACCTATTATAAGGGAACCATAGTTAAACTGTTGGGTAAAGGAATTAAAGGCAGAGAAATAGGTAAATAAAAAATGTAAGCTAGAAAAGTCTTGAAAAAACAGTGTTTAAATCTCCTATAGATGGGGGATAAATGTATAACTATTCAAGAAGTTGAAGAAATTTTCACTGAGAAATGTATGTTGTTGTTTGGGTTTAACTATGTAAGCAGAAAACATTTCCAAATAGTAGACAAACGATTTAAACTAAGAAAGGAAGGTATAAATAAAAGCTGTCTATATGCCAAATATATAAACAACAGATACAACGGACATAACCATCATAGACCAGCATGAGGTCTTAGCAGACTTACTAGAACAAGCGTTCTACCTACGAAAAAACCCTGGCAATAGAGAAAATGTTTCGATTCACTGATAAGTGCACATCACTGTCGAGAAGTTTTACTAAATACAGTAATACATTGGTAGAAGCTCAATATTGGTTGGTTTATGAAAAAAGGTAGTTTCAATGCAAGTGGCATTGTAAAATGGTTATCTTTTTGGAGGTCAGCTTGGCAATGTATAGAATAAAACCTGTAAAGTTATTTGTATTCTTGCAGCAGAATCCTGCATTTTAGAAAATACTGTCCAAAAGGCTGTCATTCCAGACGAAGATAAATGTGAAGACTTTTATGGCCACCGTGTTCAGGGTAGCAGAAATGTAGAAGCAGCTCATAGAGTTGTTCTGAGAATACAGTTAGGTCACTCGTGTGATGAAGAGCCCCTACCTGCCTCATGGGACACGGACTGAGAGTTTACCATTATTCCCATGCTGATGAAGGGGAATTACATGCATTTTTTAAAAATAGTGTTTTCTTAACAGCACTCTAAATAGAAGAACATTTGATTTAAGATAGAATCTATTAAATAAACAAAATCTATTCTCTAGGATAAACCATCGGAGATGGAAATAAGAGCTCTCCGCTAATGTTTTGATACAGCTGAGAGTTAGAGTGCCCCGTCCCTGACGGCCTCACCGTGGACACTTACGAAGCACCGTCGGCACGTTGGGCTGCATTGCTGCTGTGCCAGCCGCTCTCTAACGGCAGTAACACTGATGTGAAAGGAGGCGGAATCACAGTTATAAGGGGAACCGCGAGATGCTGTCGTGAAAGAGCAGCCGTTGTCTTCAGTTCTGAGTCCTGGAAAGGCAGGGAGATTGTTAACTCTACTCAGTTACGAGAATGGGTGAAATTGCTAGAGCATTTGATATTATGAGAATGAGTGTATTTAGAAAATCATTTTTAGATCCTTGAAAGAAAAGTTCGATAGGTTTCTCAAGAGAAGAAAACAAATTAAAAATTGTTAAATTTGCTCATTTCCTTAATAATTAAAATAAACAAATTTTTACTACTTGCTATAAAACACTGCTGAGACTAAGCTTGAGGGTGAAAGGATTTTTTATATACAGCAGGATACTATCACAGTCCCTTTGAAATATTCACATTAACATGATATGAAATAAAGATTGGCACTAGCTGGTGTGGCTCAGTGGATTGAGCACAGGACTGTGAACCAAAGGGTCTCCAGTGCGATTCCTAGTCAGGGCACATGCCTGGGTTGTGGGCCAGGTCCCCAGTGGCGGGTGCTCGAGAGGCAGCCACACATTGATGTTTCTCTCCCTCTCTTTCTCCCTCCCTTTCCCTCTTTAAAAAACTAAAATCTTTAAAAAAAAGTAAATAAAGATTGTTACCTATTGTAACGTCAGTATTTTTTAACATTAAAATATTTCTGGGCCTCCCAGTGCTTACTACAGGCTGTGTTCTTACACGGCCTGTACAGAAAGAGGAGGCAGAGTAAACCTGCCCCATATACACCTCAGCCCAGGCCCTCTGCCTGGTCTGTATTGTGAATGGGGGGACATGGAAACAAAATATTTCTGGTTAGTCCCATGTACTTCAGATTCCTACTGTGTTAAAGCATTGTTCTTAAAATTTAACATTAAAAAAATCAAGAAAACTTGAGTGTAGTGACAGGCTTATAAATTATGAAGCAAATTGCTTACATGATGTATAGCTATAGACCATTTATTTAGTTCATAGCTGATTTATTCAAGAGCATCTTCTAAATTTATCTGGTTTGATTTTATTTTGCATTACTATATTTTGGTTTTGTTGAAGATGGAGTTCGAATACTGTCACCTTGGGAAAATCTAAACATGTCAGTACCTTCTGATAATGTTTATAAGTTGCCCCATCCCTCTGTGTGGGTTATGAGTTTCAGTTTTTAGATGGTATTTTTAGCTTGTTTGAAGATGTCAGAGAAAACAAACAAACCAGGATGTTGCAAAAAGCATTACATTCCATAAAGATGAAAATAAGAAAATCTATTTCTTTTGGAATAACCCTCTATATTCACAAAAGATTGCCTAGTGGTTTGAAAGACTGGGCATAGGAAAAAAGCATATTCACCTTATAGAGTCTGTAAATTGTAGTTTATTTTCTCCACTTTCAGCTTTGAAACTAGCTTTTGCCGCCTTATTCAGGAAAACCTGAGAAAACTTGGACTCCAGTGTGATGCTTTTGTTATAGGAAATAAGTATGACAATTTCTGAATCATGTATTTCTGGTTGATTTGGGTTCTTAAGTGTTTGGTGGGTTTCTTAAAGCTAGTTTGGACCCCAGAATTTGAATTATTGAAAGTTTTATACCCTTGTTCCAGAGTTGGCATCTTATTTCATTTATTACCTTTTTGGCTTCTTTTTATTCCACTAAAATAATTCTTTGAGAAAGAACTACTCAGAAACCCTGTCTGTGACATGGGAAATAATAAAACATGGTTTCTTTTGGAGGCTCTAAAACGTACCAAGGTGCACCGTATGTAACAAACCTATCTCGTGTCACCTTTAGTCCATTATGCCTATGTCCACTGCGAGGGTAACTGAAAGGGTGTGATGATAGGGCTCCAATGTCCATGGAGGTGAGAAGGCCCATTCTTGGCATTCTCGGGTCTGTTATTTTGTATTTTATACATTATACTGGGGCTTCCAACATTTGCTGAAACCCTTATTTTAATGTTAAAATAATACTGTTGTGATTTTTGGAAGTCTAACTATTTTTTCCTTTGGATTTTGAAGGCCATCCAGCATCCAGCTGACGAGAAGTTACAAGAGAAGGCATGGGGTGCTGTTGTCCCACTAGTAGGCAAATTAAAGAAATTTTATGAATTTTCTCAGAGGTTAGGTAAGTTGAAAGTTTTGTAATTATGACTTCCCTAGTGAGAAAGACATTTATTGACAACACTGGAAGTGATTTAGAGTATTTTATGTTCACATTGCTAAATTAATGTTACATACGTGAAACAAGCTTGTTAGGCTGTATGATCATAGCATGAACCTAGGTCTTTATTTACACCGTTCTCCTCGACAGGTTATAATTTACACAAGGAAATCTCTGGTTCCATTACAGTTTAAGGGGAGCCTAGTATGAGAGACCACGTGGTGGGATTTTGTTCAGCTCCACAGCAAATCCTTTTCCATATGTAGGAACAAATCCACGGGCCTCTGGGTTATTTAGATTTTGGTGTTGCTAAAACCATTGCTGATTATGATGAGTTTATTGATCTAAAACTGTACAAGTGGAGAACTAGGAAGCCAATGCTATGCCCACAGTTACTAAAGCAGAAAGAATCGAAAACCATTTGCTTTTTCCCTTGTGTGGGAAAAATTATCACGAGATCAGATCTGTGCCTTCAGTACAACGTGTGAATGACATAGGAATTCCCTTTCTTGGAGAAGGAGGCAGAGGTAAGATTTAGACATTTAGCTGCTCGTGTCATTTGAAAGATGTACCTTGGGAGGGCTTCTCTGTTTGAAATTGTGGGCCTAGAGGAGGAGCAGTATAGGTATGTCGGACATTTAAAACATTTACATTTAATTTCTTTTTTCTTTTTCTTTTTATTTATTATTTATTTAAGATTTTATTTGTTCATTTAGAGAGCAGGAAAGTGAGGGAGAAAGAGATGGAGAGAAACATCAGTGTGTGGTTGCCTCTCACATGGCCCCCACTGGGGACCTGGCCTGCAACCCAGGCCTGTGCCCTGACTGGGAGTCGAACCGGTGACCCTTGGGTTCACAGCCCAAGCTCAATCCACTGAGCTTTGCCAGCCAGGGCTACATTTAATTTCTTGACACATGTTTTATATAGTTTTGAATCTTATAAACACGTTATGTATTTTAAAAGAATACATGCAATTTGGGTAAGAAAATCATATTGTAAGATAGGTGCAAACCAGAGCTCCTACGCTACATTTAGACCTGAGGTGTGATTTTTTTGGCCCATAGTTTTTAAAAAATTTCTCATTAGTTTCCAGGTTTAAAAATTGGTATTTATTTGTGTTGTATTGTTTTCAAGTCTCCAGTTGTTTGATGAAATCAGTAGCCTAGGCACCAGGTGACCCCCTGATCTGCATCTCAGTTGGCCAGAGCTAAGTGACAAACCATTTCTGTTCATTGGTTAGGGCACGGGCTTCCTAGTTTGCAAGAGGTTCCTATTGCTTCCTAGTTTTTTATATCTTTTCATGTTTCATATTAGGTACTTGGCCATTTGTGTTTGCAACTTTTGCTTTAAAGTTGAAGTTCTTTTTTAAAAAAAAAGCCTATATTTTTAAAAAGTAAAAGAACCACTGTTTTTCTTTAGATGCAGTATACACTATTAAATATACAGATAAATAATAGTTGAGATAGAAGTATTTTATAGATTATTCTTTTCTTACTAGAAATAAGAACTGTAATTTATTTTCCCAAGCACAGCAGTCAGTTCTTTCACACTGTTGGTCTTCTAGTCCAGTAGCAACGTGATCTGTAGCCTGGTAGCCTCAGACCACTAGTCTTGGTCTTCTAATCATGGTTATCTCTGCTCCTTCACATGTAGAGGCTTTTGTGCAGCGAGTTTCTGCTGCATTTATGCTTGGATTGCTTTAGATGGTGCTCTGGTCCTACCAAAGCTCATTTTGATCTCTTAGCAGTTGCCAGTAAAATAAAGAGTAATTATAAAATAGGCCAAAGCAGCCAGGCTTACATGTGTTCTTGTACCTTAACGCCTGGGATCAAATCCGGGCCCTGCATGTGTTCCTTCATGGGTGCTGTGTTCCCTTTCAGCAGAGGCGTGCAGCAGCACAGGAAATGGCAGAGAGCTGTCGGTTTCCAAGCTGTGCTGTGAACGCCTTGAACCTTCCCCATTGTGCTCTGGGGACTTTCGTAAAGTTGTGAGCACCAGTACCAATTTACAATCTGAGGGCTTACACTCATCTCTTGCCCAATAACCTGGCTAGTAATATTCCCAGTTTCCTTGCTTACAGGATGAAGATCCCTGCTTGCATGCGGTAGGGGCTGATGTTTGTTGAATGAGTGAGTGATGCATTAATGAGTACACATATCTGCAATATGTGTTGGGTATTTAGGAGAAGCAATAAATGGATATTGGGCTTTGGTGGCATAACAGCCTATGTTTGAATTCTGGTGTTTGCTTATTAGCTGTGTAGTCTTGGCCACATCGCATAAATTAGGCTCTGAGCTTTAGTATCCTGTCTAGATCTTCAGTCTGTTGAGTCCTCTGATTTATGGCTGTTAATGTCTCTTGTCTCTTCTCTTTCTGCCTTACTATGGAGCCAGAGATGAGGATAGACAACCCCAGACAGCTCACAGAGCACCATGCAGCCAACAGAGGAGCATGGTCCTTTGGGATCTTGTCAAGGAGAGGGTGGCCTGGCCCAAGCACTCCCGATACATCATGGGGTGTGTGCCAGAAGCAGGGCCCTGATCCCTTTCTGGTTTGCGTGTTTATGGAGGGACAGGGAAGGGATCACTCAACCAATTGGGAAGATGCTGAGCTTTGCTGAGAGAGCTCGACGTTGCTGCTCTGGGAAATACCCTGTTCTCGGGTGTTTTGGTCTGAGGCCTTCCTGGTTGAGATGTAACGTGATGAAGGGTTATGGGATCAGACCGTAGACAAACTGCTTTGTCTCTCTGCAGTCTTTCTCCCTTCTGGTCTAGAGGCTGTTTATAGGGACCATCTCCAGGGGTCATAGTGAGTGAGTTTTTCCTACGTGTTGACTCCTTTTCACTGGGCTAAATTTACCAAAATCTATCAGGGGTCCCAAAGTGACCACAATAATTGTGGTCATGTCTCTTGGTGGTTTGAAATCCCCCACAGCCCACACACATCCTTTGGGTTCTCTTCTGAAGGCTCAAGGACTGCTCTGTGATAGCAGATGGATGGCAGTTGGTGAGAATAAATGGCTCTTGTCCCTCAGAGGGAACTTTGGGCACGGGCCTCCCCATCCTAGCCATCATGTTATCTTCACGCTCTCTCTGCCTTGTGGACTATGGACTAATCTGTCTTTGTTATTTCTCCCAGTTAGTTTCTTTCTTGCCAACTGCTTATGTAGTTTTGGCTTTTGCACTGGTCTACCAGCTAATTTCTTCCAGAATTTGGGCCTTAGTAGTCCATTAATTTCCTCCTTGTCATCTACCTTTTCTAAGAATCATAACTCCGTGGTTTTGTCTCAGGACCTTGATCGGAGAGACCAGTCCTTACGTCATCCCTTCTTTGACCTCCTTTTCCTTCTAACTCAGCTTGAGACCTGGGTCACCTTCTAGAATCCTGTGTCTTTGACTCCTCTCTTATGCTGGATGTTTAGGCCAGTAGATCTTTCCTCTATTGGCAGAGGAACCCAGGGCAAAAAGCTGATCTAGCTGCTTCAAAGGCAGATAAACAGCCTTGCCATTTTGAGTGTCCCTTTTACAGTAGATCTGTTGAGGACTCCAGCCATCCATGGACGGAAGTTCTCTAAGGCCACTGGCCATCCCAGCTCAGCCAGGTGACCCGAGTCCACCCCTTGTGGGGGAGGTCTCCTATCCCTCAAAGTGGTAGAGGGCTTTTGAATGGTGATATTAACCCCGAGACTTGGTAAAATCTAGGAAATGCAAAATTTTTTGGTGGCAGTCCTTTTTTAAAAAATTTTACTTAACGTTTTTAGAGAGAGAGGAAGGGAGGGGGAGAGAGGGAGAGAGAGAGAAAGGGAGGGAGGGAGAGAGAGAGAGATCAATTTGTTTTTGCACTTAGTTGTGCATTTATTGGTTGGTTCTTATATGTGCTTTGATCGGGGATTGAACCCACAACCTTGGAGTATCAGGATGACTCTCCAACCAACTGAGCTACTTGGCCAGGGCCAACAGTCCTGTTTCGGTATTGGTGTATATTTTTTTAAATGGTTTTTCCTGTTTTCATATCTCTGAAACTGCTTCCCACTTACATTAATGCTGACACATGGAATGAATCTTGGGAGAAATAAACCATTTTTTAAAAAAATACTTATTTATTTTTTGAGAGGAGACGGGAGGGAGAAAGAGAAGGAGAGAAACATGGATTTGAGAAAGAAGCATGGATCGGTCGCCTCCTGCACGACTCTAACCGGAGACCTGGCCTGCAGCCCAGGCACATGCCCTGACTGGAAATTGGACCAGCATGTTTTCCACTTGCGGGACACTGAGCCATACCATTCAGGGTGAAATCATTTTTTAAAGTAGCCAAAAAATGTGATTTCTCTAATTGATTTTCACATTCACGTTGCAGCTCTATAAGCTGCCCATAGGCCTACAGTCCTTTCTGCACACTGCGGATGAAGTGGAGAATTTAAATTCTAATCTGATGGTATCACTCTCCTGCTTAAATAGTTTCCCAGGGCTATTAGGAGGACCAGGTCAGGATGCTTCATGTGGCCCACACATTGTATGTGTGCTGTTGCAGTCCTAGTTACTCTGCTCCACGTGCTCTCTGCCCAGCTGTGTTGGTCTTGCACTTTGTGTACTGCGCCAACCTGTGGCTCCCTGCCCTGTTTGCAAACTCGCACTCATCCCTGGTGGACACTCAAGTCTCAGCCCAGGTGTTACTTACTCAGGGAGGTCTTTTCTGACCCTTCAACCAGGTGAGGTCCCATTTTTATACCTTTCCATTTCACTACGTGTTTCTTAACACACATCAGACTATAGTAATTTCTCCTTCTTCTCTCTGTGTAGTCAGGCTGTGTGTGTCCATAGGAAGGAAGTATGTCTGCGTCATCTCTGTTTCCCCAGTGTCTGGCACATTGTAGAGAGTTAGTGACTTACTATAAAAAAAAGGATAGTAACTACCATTTGGAGTTATTGTGTGAATGACAGGTAATATCTATAAAGTGTCTAGCCCAGTACCTGGCACATCATAGACACATAGGAATTACATATGCTGGTAGTAATTACTAGACTAATATTTCATGAGGTTACCAAAGTCTAGGTAGAGTCTGGCTTTATTCGAGAGACAGCTATTATGGTGGAAAGAATAGAGCTGTAGTCAGAAACACCTGACATTTGTAGTTACACCCTTGGGCTCTAATGTCCTTGAAACTCAGGTCATCCATCTGTACTGCCTTTGTCCTGATTAGAGGTGAAAGTTGAGTGAGAGGCTGGGTTGGCTTATGGTACGCGTGTTGGCCCACAGTTAGGTCTTCATGAATAGTCGAGCTGGTATTTTTTAAGTTAACGGTCGATCTGACATAAATTTATTATCGTTAAGAAATATTTGTTTATTAACCTGACACTTACTCATTAATGTCAGATCACCATCCGGCTCTGTAAGCTATTTTCTGTGAATAGGCTCTAGCATTGTTTTCTGGTTTTGTAATTTGTTACTAAATTATTTTGATTTCTGTAACTTTTTTGAAAGAAATATCACTATTGCCATTTTAAACACAGTACTTCTTAGCTTGGCATTCCGAAAGTGGCACTTATTTTAAAGGGACCATTTTACTTATGTAAGGAAGTAGAATATTTATATTATCATCCTGAGATGCCAAATTCTTAAGAAACTCAGGAAGCTAATTATTAAACCAAATATTTTGTTTCCTTCAGTAGCTGAAAGAAAGCAGTTTCTTTTTATAAATTGACAGCATATTCAGAGTATGAGAAGTTGGTCATTGACTTGTAGCCATGCACAGACTTGACTGTGGGGACACAGCGCTGGTGCGGAAGTGCCGTAGCTGTAGGTGACAATGACCAGTTCATAAAACCAGCACTGTCGAATGGTAAGCGTAGTGTGAAACGTGCCCTTTGATCCTGATGTTTAATCCAGTTACAGTTTGCATTATTTTGAATTTGAGTTTATAGGATACAAAATTGAATTAGTCTCTAAGGTTTATTTGTTTTTTTTAAAGATTTTATTTGTTTATCTTTTAGAGGGAGGGCAAGGGAAGGAGAAAGAGAGGGAGAAAAACATCAGTGTGTGGTTGCCTCTCCCACACCCCACACTGGGGGCCAGGCCCCCAACCCAGGCCTGTGCCCTGACTGGGAATCTAACCGGCAACCCCTTGGTTTGCAGGCCCGTGCTCAATCCACTGGGCCCCACGAGCCAGGGCAGGTTTTTGCTCTATTATATACCGTATTCAGTTTGAGTGATTGTATTTAGGTCATTTGGGTTTTAAAGAGAACTTACTATATTTTGCTGTGTGTGACGTGCACCCATGTTTTTGGCCCAAACTTGCATGAAAAAAACTTTCGTTTTAATTTTTAAATTCAATTATTTATTTATTTATATTTAGATACTTGTTTTTTGTATTATAAAGGAATTTTAGCATTTATTTTCGAACATATTATGGTACAAGAAATGTTATGTAACAAATAATTACAAAACACAAGAACAAATACAAGGTGCAAGAAATTTTAAACAGAATTAAAAACACTTATGTAGATCTGGAATTAGTACTATCCATGTATAATGCACAATCTTATTTCTCCCCCAAAATTTTGGGCAAAAAAGTGCGCATTATATGTGACAAATATGCTACCTTTATAGGAATTGAAATCATAACATTTCTAGATTGTTCCCTTTCTAATTTACAAATCCCAGGAAATACAAACAATACTTCACCCCTTCTTGTTTTAGAAACGGCGTTACGAGGTCTTCTGGGAGCCTTGACCAGCACCCCATACTCGCCCACCCAGCATCTAGAGCGAGAGCAGGCTCTCGCTAAGCAGTTCGCAGAGATCCTGCATTTCACACTCCGGTTCGATGAACTCAAGGTAGGATTTCCTGCTGGCCTTGACTGCACGAAAATCACGAGTCTTTGAGTGCGCACCGGGAGGAACTGCCTGGAGACCGTGCTATAAAACGTATTTGAATGATGTCTGGTGGTCTTTAGCAAAAATGGAAAACTGGGTTTAAAATTTATGGTAGGCCTTTTGATAGATACATAGTAAATTGCCCAATTCAATCTTCATTTAACTCCATTTAAAAAATACATCTTAAACAACAGTATTGACCTTTGTGATATTTTTCCTTTTCTGCTCACCCCTAGTTTATCTCAACTTCCTTTTACATAAAAGCGTCACAATACCCCCTGCCCTTTCTCCAGAGTACCTATTTATCTCCCCACCACCCCCTACTTCACCGTGAGGAGGAGTGCGTGCATAGAGACCAGCACTGGGTCTCCTATCAGGGCAACCTGAGCTCCACCGGAGGCCTTATCGCAGGAGCCAGCTGCATGGCAGGTCCTTTGACTTCTCGGGGCCTCAGTCACCTGGTCTAGGAAATGGGAGAGCTGGGTGCCCAGCTTCAGTATTTTGTGATTGCATCATAGTGAACCGTTCGCTTTTAGTAATGCTCAGAACCCCAATGATTTAGATGTACAGTCTTAGTCTGTGCGAAGAGTGTCCTGTTGGCCAGGTGTACATACTTTTATTGTAATTCCAAAACAAGTGCCTACAGATTTCTTCTTTTTCTGTGTTCGGTAATACCAATTTTTGGCAAATAACCTTTTTGTGTATTACATAAAGTAATTGAAAAGATGAAGGGAAATGTACCAACCACGACTAAGAGCAGTCTACGGTTTTACATGTTCAGTAAGGACCTGTACAGTATTAACATAATTTAAGTGAAAAAAGCCATCTTGGTAATACCAGTTTTAGTCATTAAAATGTTATTGGAAATTGGAAATTTATCTAATAGTTAAAACTGTATTTAGTAGATTTTTCACTTAATTTTTACAGTGTCATTTATGTGTAACACATTTTCCTGTCATCAATGTCTTCCTCAGATGACAAACCCGGCCATACAGAACGACTTCAGCTACTATAGAAGAACGCTGAGTCGGATGAGGATTAACAATGTCCCAGTAAGTCAGTACTGTGAATTAGGGGGGTGGCAGTAACTCATCTCTCAATTTGTCCTGTTTGTCTGTTGGTTCATTCATTTGCTCATTCATTCTGATAAAGTTAAAGCTAATAATTAAGTTAGTAATGGTGGGCAACCACAGCTGAAGGAAGAGAGAGCAAAATGTAGCAAACCATATAGAGTTTTTTCCTCCACTTTTTCACCTCAATTCCTATGACTACTTCAATAAAATTATTTGTGTGTACATAACATTGATATCTACCAGACTTCTCTATGTATCATCATCTTAATGGCATAATGGTTTGTGAGTCAGTGGTTTGGAGTATTTTGTTCCTGTCTTCTTGGAATTGGAGACTCCTGGAGAGAAGTTGGCCTGGGACAGAAAGCACTAATGTTGGCAAGAGGGGTCAGCGAGGTCGTGGGCTTGGGGCACTTCTTTGGTGCCCGTTTCTGGCCAGCACGGTATCTGCTCTGGTCTCTCCAGGCTTATAGCCTCTTGACTTCTCATCTAAGCTGTTTAGTACCCTTTCTGCCTCCAGGGAGTCAAATGAAGTAAAACCTTAAATATGAAGAAAATATTATCTTTTCCTCTGGGTATTTTGAGGGCCTATATTGTATGGAAAATAGACAAATTTCTAGGCTCAGTCCTAACCTCTTGTAGATAGTTTAATAAAGAAAGATTATAGCCCTGGCTGGTGTGGCTCAGTGGACTGAGCGCTGGCCTGCAAACCAAAGAGTCGAGGTTTGATTCCCAGTCAGGGCACAGGCCTGGGGGCACACGTTGTGGGCCAGGACCCAGTGGGGGCCGCGCTAGAGGCAACCACACATTGCTGTTTCTCTCCCTCTCTTTTTCCTTCTCTTTTTCCCTCTCTTTCTCCCTTTTTCCCTCCCTTCTCTTCTGTGTAAAAATAAATAAATAAAATTTAAAAAATATATATAAGTATGTAAAGAGGGCTGAGTGACACAAGAGGTTAGAAAAAAATACCAAAGGAATATCATTCTTTTATTTCCCTTTTCACTGAATCAATATTTTATGGTGTGGCTGCTCCCAAGACAGTCCCTGAGTTTGAGGAAAGATTTCTTTTCCATCAGGCTCTGTTCTCTGCGTCAGTTAGATTCCGCGTAGCCCAGTTCCCACTGCGAGACTTGCCTCTCATCTGTCTTCTTCATACCTACTGTGTAAAATAAATTACAAGCAAAACACTTAATTCTCTGTTATATTCATCCTGCCATCACTCAAGACCAAAGACATTAAAATCACCTTGTGCTGTCTTTCACCATCCAGAGTTATAAGTAAATTTAGTCCTTTTCAAGTGAAGTGTCTCTCAAATCTTCTCCCTGTTTTCATCCCTCTTGAAAGCCTAATTCTCAGTCTCTTTCTGGTGATCGTTCTGTAGCAGTAGAACTCATTTTCTGACCTACAGTCTTTCCTCTTGGTACAGTCTGCCCACTACCATTCATTAACTTTCTTTAGAAAATTGACCTACTCGTTACTCCTTTCTTCTAATGCTTTACGTGGTTTACCATCGCAGACAGAAGATCTGGCAGCATTTAAGGCCCTCTGCCATCCGACCCCCACCTTTCTAACCTTGTCTTGCACCAGTGCTGCCCCTTGTTGCACCGAGCACATTGAACTACAGGGAATGACACCCTTCCAAGTCGTTAGAAAACAGGCTCCTGCCCTCCAGCTGACTGGGGGAACCTGCCCATCATCGCCGGCAAAGGCTGAACTCTTCTGTGCGTCCATTCGAGAGTCTTCCAGTCTGACTTAGTCTCCCCCTCCCCCTGTGCCGTCATCACCTCTTAGCATGTCACTGTGAATGCTTGTGTGTTACCAGTGGGGGCAGGTGCAATGTCATGGTCCTCTTCCTGTCCTCCAGAGCCTTGGGAATAATCCCTTGTACACAGAAGGTAGCCTGTCAGTGTTTTATTTCATTGCTTAATATTTAAATTATAGGGTGGGGTGGGGCAAAAGTAAGTTTACAGTTGTGAGTACATGAAACAGTTTATTCTTGTATTATTGCTTATTAATTATTGTATTATTTTCCATATGAACATTGTAAACCTACTTTTGCCCTTCCCTGTACTTTTAAAGAGGTATTACAGAATACTTGAGCGTCAAAAACATAACTTTTTAAGAATACTTGAGGGTCAAAAACATAACTTAGGAGTATGTATTAGATTAATTGAGCAAACATTAATGAGGCAGGCACTTGACCTGGGTATTTTTATAAATGAGATAGTATTTAATAATTTATAAGCTGATATCATCAGGTGCTCTTACTTTCCACACAGGCAGAAGGGGAAAACGAAGTAAATAATGAATTGGCAAATCGAATGTCTTTGTTTTATGCTGAGGCAACCCCCATGCTGAAAACCTTAAGTGATGCCACAACAAAATTTGTATCAGAGGTAAGCATTGCTGGGGAAGCTGTCGTTTGTGTTGGTACTGGTTGCCCATTGGCAGACACAGTGATTACAGTCAGTCAGTGGCGTTGAAGGCCATCTCTAAGCTGACTGACTCCCAGATGTGTCCATTGAGTGCTGGCCCCTTTCCCGAGGCCCACCTGTGGTGCATGTGCCTGCCTATTCGCAGCCTCCCACTGGAGGTGTAGTCCACACCTGAATGGTGTCGTGGCTTCTTCCCCAGCCCTGCCCTGTCCCCGGTCTCCCCTGTCTCAGTTAATAGAACCACTGACAGGCATACCTCATTTTATTGTGCTTCACTTTACTGCACCTTGCAAATGTTGCATTTTTCACAAATTGAAGACAAGACGTTTCACCAGCCAAAGGATTATGACTCGCTTTATTGCGGTCTGGAACCAAACCCACAGTATGTCTAAGGTATGCCGGTACAAGCAAATACCTTATGGCTTATTATCCTAAATCCCCTTCTTCGTCTTACCCACTGTGGCCACTCCATCAGACAGTCTTAGTGGCTCTCTCTCCCAAATACGTGCTGAATGTGAAAACCGAATCCTTCTTGCCACCTCTCCGCACGAGCGCCCCACACTCTCACCTGGATTACTTCCTTCCTGTTCTGAGTGTTCTTTGTTTCACGCTTGCCCACCAGAGTCCTTTCTCCCAAGAGGAGCCACGTAATCATAAACCACATTCCCTTCCTCCTCAGCTTAGAATGTTTCCAGTGACTTCCCGGTGCTGTGGGGGTGAAACGCACGTACCTCCTGCCTCCAGGCCCCTCCTGTCTGCATGCCACAGTGGTCTCCACTCGGCCGCAGCGTCAGTGCCACTCGGGAGCAGGTCTTGGCTGCCTCGCTTGCAGCTGTGTCTCCAGAGCTTAGAGCAGTGCCTAGAATCAAGCGCGTTGTTTTTACAAAAGTGAGAGTAGGAACCAGATTTTAAAGTTGCTGAATTTTGATGTTATGCTAGGTTTTAAATTGTACTTACGCATTAACTTTCTGTCACTTCTTTTGTTCCCTGTACACATTGACAGAATAAGAATTTACCAATAGAAAACACCACAGACTGTCTAAGCACCATGGCTAGTGTGTGCAGAGTCATGCTGGAAACACCGTGAGTATCAGCCAGTCTTTTTAACTTTCACAGTCCTGTGAAATGGTTGTCCAGATATGCATAGGTTGTATTTGGAAGGTGCAAATTAAGTAGATCTCAGGTAACCAACGTTAATATATGAATAGAATTAAAATTACTTGGCAGCTTAATGCAACTTTTGATTAAGTGTGAAGTCCAGTTGATTTTCAGGTGCCTCAGACCAGTCAGACCTACACTTTTCATAATGTGAATGTTGTGGTGCTTTTTGGGGGGGCGGGGCAGGTAGGGGAAGAGTCTTAAAGCTCTTTGTTTGCTTCTCAGAAACAGTCTCCCTTTTCAGTCAAGAACCGTGCCTTATTCTTCTAGATATCCCTTTCTCTCAGTATTAGTTCTCAGTCTTCATTTTTTTCACCCCAGACCTGGGTTCTCCTCCCTCCGTGCCCCCTGCCCCCCTCTCGCCGTTTCTGATGTTAGCCACAATGGTGCCCTGCTGGCTTTTCCTGCCATAGGCAGAGAGACTCCGTCCTGGGCTCCTGAAGTATAGGTGGTTGCACTAGAGAACTTTTGTTTTGTGGAGCTTCTGATTTTCCAAAGCACTGTCGTATACACTGTCTTACTGGAAAACCTTATGAAGCAAGAGGGCAGCTATGCATCATCATCATCTTCCTCCTCCTCAGTTAGGAGACTGGGGCCCTGGGAAATGAAGGGACCTATGCACACCTGTGACCGACCCCACACATGTGCCTGAATGTCTTCATCCTGCTTCTCCATTCTTGCTGCTGAGCCAGGCTGCTTTCTGTAGAGACAGAAGTTCTATTTCCTGTTTCCAATGAGAGAATAATATCAAATCTTAGAAAATTAAAATCCAGTGATAAAATTGATGTGTTTAGTTCAAATGAGCAGACACACTTACTCTGAAGCTAGTGACTTTTTTCATCATATTGGTGATAGCAACCTTTACAAAGCACCTATTCCCAAACTTTTACTTTGGGGCTACTTTGGATTTCTGTAAAATAGTCTGATTTCTGCTAGCAGAATGGGTAACACACTAAGGTGCATACAGACCATAATATGCAAGTGCCAACTGCTCCGTACCACCTCATGCTTGGGAACCCCTTTGAATGGAAGAGGGTGGCTTAATGTTTACCGTCATTTTAGAGATTTAACAGGTTCCGCTTGAGAGTCGAACCAGCTCGTGAAAGTGTGGTGTGCCTCATCCGTCCATATCCTTTCTGCCCTCCAGGGAGTACAGAAGCAGATTTACAAACGAAGAGACAGTGTCATTCTGCTTGAGGGTAATGGTGGGCGTCATAATACTCTATGACCATGTACATCCAGTGGGAGCATTTGCCAAAACTTCAAAAATTGATGTAAGTTACTTGTTTTATGGACTTCCTGACAGTTTCCATGATGGAAGGGCATGGGCTGTTGTTAGAGCTGGCAGGCCCTGCTCTGTCCCCGCGGTCAGGGTGGCGGTCTGTGGTTGTGGTGGATCTCGGTCTCCTGCCCGTGTGGAGTTTCTTAGAGCCTGTGTGCAGGTGGGGTGGACCGGTGAATGTAACGCTATTGTCTCCGAGAGTGTGTCCTTGTCGGGTAGGGCAGCCTCACACTCGTAAGTGGTCCTTTTGCGTATTGGGCCATATAAATAAATAATCTGATGTAAGAAAAAATGTTATTGTATCCTTTCATTCCTTTGACCAAAGGCCATTTCCAACAACAGATTGATTTCCCAGTATACAGGAAAGGGCAAAAGCAGGCTTACAGTTGTGAGTACACAAAACAGAGTTTATTCCTGTTGTTATTTATTGATTACTATATTATTTTTCTATACAAACAGCTGTGAACACCTTTGTCCCACCCTGTCTACTAAACATCAGTAGAGGTGCTCCAGTGAACAAAGTTGAAGATTACACATTTTCCTTCCTCCTCCCATTCATAGTAGTTTGTGACTGTAGCCTCAGTTTTTCTTTTTTTGTGATTTCTCTTCTCACCCTCTCATACCTGGTTCATCAGAATTACTGGCTTGGCCAAAAAAGTTTGTTTTGTTTTTTCCCATAAGATGGCTCCAGTAGTGCTTAGTTGTTTTTAACTTCATTTGAAACAGTTTTTAAGATTGTGTTGTGGCAGCTGTCCATCATGTCAGCATGCATTTAAAAAAAAAAACATCAAAATTGGTGAATTTTTGTGCAGCCATTTTAATATTGAAGATGGAAGAAAATACACCACATTTTTGGCATTAATTATGCCGTATTATTTCAAGAAAGGTAAATAGGCAACTGAAACACACACAGAAAAAACAAAAGATTTGTTGAGCATGTGGAGAAGGTGCTATGACTGATCGAACATGTCAGAAGTGGTTGGCGGAGTTTCCTGCTGGAAAGTTCTCGCTGGATGATGCTCCGTGGTCGGGTAGAGCAGTTGAAGGTGAGAGCGATCAGTTAAATTGAGACACTAATTGAGAACAGTCAACGTTGTACCATGGAGGAGAGAGCTGACATACTCAGAAATATCCAAATCAGTGAAGTTATTGATGAAAAAGAAAAATTTGTTTTA